>JAMRYA010000028.1:0-244791 GCA_024447215.1 Panagrolaimus sp. LJ2400 | reverse complement strand
TTCCTTGTATTATTATTATTGTTTTACTTACTCGACGTTAGGTATGTGGTTTTTACACTATTAATGGGAATACAACTCTTCCACAGGGAAACAGATGAAGAATGGGACTTAATATATTTAATAGCACTTGTATTTCAGACATCTCATGCTTCTTGATAAATGGTATCTTCAAAAAGAAAAAACAATCTGAAATAATATTATCATAATATGTTTTTGTATGTAACTATCTTTTCTATCATTTAACTTCTATATATTGCTATATATATTTATCATTCAAGTATTTAATAAAGTTTTTACTTATGTATTTCTTTGAAAACCGCATTCGTGATACTGTATCAACATCATCTGAAAAAATATCTTTACGACTTAAGATGGTGTAAAGGAGGTTGAATCAACGAACTTGAAATAGCAGTTTGATTTTTCCTGGCAAACTTTTTTGTAGCAAAATAACAAAATATTTCGTGTTCCTTAAATTTTTAATTTATCTGGTTCTCCTAATTTATTAAGTGTTTATACAAGAAATTGTTGGATATTATTCTGTTGGTATACGGTAGTTTCGGCTAACTCTTATTAATGTTGTTTTTCTACGTAGCTACGGCATTAAAAGGGTTTCATAAAATTGAAATTTTTGTTTTTCGATTAGGATCAGTAAAAAACTTACTTTGGTTACGGTAGCTTTTGATTTTTGGCAAATATCGATTTCCAAAAAAACTGAAATTTTCTAATCATAGTTTTTTATTTGATTTTCCTATTTCAAGTTTCCGTATGTGGCACAAGTTTTAGATCGAGCAAGAAAATAGCAAAATGTATCTAAAGATTAACAAAAAGCTTGTTAATTTTTCGCAATTCTATCTAAGCAATGGATTGTTTGCTGGTTTGTTGCTAATTCCAAAGCTTGCGGGGTTTCTCAGAGCTTCTTAAAAGCTTTTGATTTAGCATTGATATTTGACGCTATTATCTGATTATTTGGATTAGTCTCCTTTTATTTGCATAAATAAAAACTTATTCTTTTTAGACAACGATATCGTCATGCGTTCATTTGTGCTTATCGTCTCACAATCATCAAAGCATGTGGTTGAAATACTCTTTTCTGCTTCTCTTTATTATTTTCAATGTTGCAACATCTCGGCATCTTGACTTCAAAGAACATCCAAATAAACTTCCTGCTCATGATTTAATGGATGATCCATATACTTTAGATGGAGAAGATCAAGCTAAAAAAGAAGGATATGATTTAAAAGAAATTTTTGAAGAGCAACTTCAAAGCGTTCTTGATCAAGTTCAACAACTTGGTAAAGCTGTAAGCAGTAGTAATGAAACAAAGAATAAACAAGTTTCAAAGCTTGATTTAATGGATGATCCTTACGTTTTGGATGGAAGAAATGTAAATGATGGATATGATTTGAAGAATCGTGATGTTGATAAGAATAATGGTGAGCTTTTTATCGATAGCTTTGGGTGGCAAGCTTCATTATGTTTAAAGTATTTTTAAACATCAAATATTGCCGGCAAATTGTTGCTTTCAGATTTTAAAAGTTTATATAGTCTTCTTTGTAAACTTCTAAAACCTACACGCTGATATTTGCCAGCAAGTTTTATGCCTTTAAATACTTTCAGCATTATGTATTCATAGATCATGATGGATACTGTAATGAAGACAAAATTTTAGTAAAGAAATTTGGTGATCATGGTATAATGGATGAATCTCCTCCTTCTGATGATATGTATAAAGCACGTGGAAGATTTGAACGTGGTATTCAAACAACAACTGAAATTAAACTTGATGAAGGTACTACTGCTGCAATAATCATTATGGCAATTTTATTATATGTTCTTCTTCCCCTTTCTATTTGTTTTTGCTGTATTGTTCTTCCAATAATTGTTATTGTATATGCGTGTAGACGTGATCGTCGAGCAGCACCACCTCCAGTTGTTTATGAACAATAAAAATTTATGTAAGTATTTTTTATATATGGATATAACAAATTGGGATAAGATTGTTGTCTTATGAAGCACCCAAGAAAATTCGCTTCACCGACATTCGCATTTTACTTGTCACCTAACAAGTCAAATTTTTGTTTAATGAGATTTTCAATTCTTTGTTACTGTATCCTTATGGATAAGCTTTCATTTAGCTACAGTATCAACTATGCTAAAAGTTGTATCTTGACGTTTTACAGTATATTGCATTTTTTAAAAATATAAAGGGTTTTTTTTAATAATAATATAATGATAATTTTCTTAGATTTCTCAATCCAAAATGATATCAACAAATAAAGTGAAGACTTTATTTTAGGTTTGATGCGTTTATATATATCTTTGTAGATATTAATCAATGTCTATTTAATTATGTGTTTGATTAAATATATTTCGACGTAAAGTACTTGTACAAATAGGAATTTGGATAATTTAATTTTTTTTTATTGTTATTGGTAGTCCATGAGCTGCCTTAACTTTGTGTTTCTTTTTTGTAGTTCTCATTTAAAGAAAGCAATCAATGGGCATTGTGTTTACTGATAAGCATGTCTTACATTTTCTTCAACATCCTAAAAAACCTTTGCTTAGTGTTCTATCATTTTTTTCCATTGTTTCAAATAATGCTATTTGTCGCTTTTCTTTCTCTTTTGTGTCTTTTACCTGACGTTTTTGGCGCATGTCCAAATGGAAGTGTTGGATTTCAAAGTTCTTGTTATTATTTTTTCTCGAATGCCACACAATTTCCCGACGCTGAGCTAGCTTGTAATGGAATAAACGGACATTTAGCTTCTATTCATGATGGTTTTACTAATGCAATTCTTACAAGTTTGTAATTTGTGCGTTGCTTGGGATACAATAGAAGGTTTTTAGGTGAAAGTTCTAAATACATCCATGACAGTACTACTGTTGATTTTTGGATTGGTTTAAATTCTTTAATGACACCTGGAAATTGGTCATGGACAGATAATTCTACTTTTGATTTCAAAGGATGGGCAGCTACTGAGCCGCAAAATGTTTCATTGAGTTGTTCAGCTCTAACAATACAAAATGGATATTGGGCTTCTGCAGATTGTTTTAAAACAAAACCTTACGTATGTGAAACAGCACTTACAACAATCACTACTGCTCCAACCACAACACCCTTATACCCTGCTTATATGAATTGTACAGAAGGATGGGTATATTTTGAACCAACACATTCTTGTTATGGACATGATGGATATAACTGGAGAACTGCTAATTGGACACAAAGCGAGCTATACTGTGAAAGCTTAAACGCGCATCTATTTTCTATTCACAGCTATGATGAAGCAAGATTTTTGTCGAGTAAATTGACTACCACATAGCGCAAAAATAAAGCCATTTTTTCAGCTGATGCTGGCTTTATTGGAGGGTACATGTGGACAGGATTAACATCAAATGACAATGAATTTTCATGGAAATGGTCGGATGACAGTCCAGTTGATTATCTTCCATGGGGTTCGGGATATCCTAAACTAAATGTTTCAAGTTGTGCATATTTATATGGAAACTTCATTTATGACTATAATTGCACTTACACTGAATACATTGTATGTAAAAAACCAGCTCTTGTGTGGTAGTTTAAATTCTGATACACACAAAATAAACTTTATTTTCATACGTAAAACTATATTTCACAAAAGTCAATGCATCCTTTGTGCAATTAGCAGTATTAACAAACTTCTTTATCTTGTAAAAACTTTGTTAATACTAAAAGGATAAAATTGTTTTATTGAAAATTTTTGATAATCTGCACTTAAATCTTTTATGGTTAGAAAAAATGTGATCACAAAAAATCAAGCCCATAGCTTACATCTACAAGCATGAAAATGTTATTAAAGTGCTATCGTCTAAAATTGTAATTCTATGCTTGAAGTTCAGTCAAAAAAGTTAGCCCCTTTCTGTGTGTTTTTTTATCTTTTATCGCTTTTAAATCAGAAAAGTGATTAATCTTTGTGCTAACGCCCATCTGCATTCTTTTCCCATAGTTTACCAAAAATACCAAAGCTTTATAACAAAAAAATCAGCTTCGATGATAAGAATCTCATGATTGGTTTTCTCATTTATATTTGGAATTTGTTCCAAAAAATCATTATCAATTTTGTCAAAAAATGAATTCCTTACTTGGTTTCTTTTCTTTTTTTTCTGTTTTAACATTAACCTTTGGTTCATGCCCAAATGATAGTGTCGAATTTCGAGATAACTGTTACTTTTTCTTTACAAATGCTACGCAGTTTCCTGATGCTGAGCTAGCTTGTAATGGAATAAATGGACATTTAGCTTCTATCCATGATGATTTACTAATGCCATTCTTACGAGTGTGTTTATAACTTTAGGTTGAAAATTGGAATGTCATTTTATAGGTGAAAGTTCAAAACATTTTCATGACAGTACAATATCTGATTTTTGGATTGGATTAAATTCTTTAATGACTCCAGGGAATTGGTCATGGACAGATCTTACATCTTTTGACTTTAAAGGATGGGCAGCTTCAGAGCCACAAAACACTTCAACAAGCTGCGCAGCTATGACAGTACAAAATGGATATTGGGCATCATCGGATTGTTTTAAGCCTAAGGCGTATGTTTGTGAAGTAGCAATATCAACAGCACCAACCACAACGCCAACATATCCTGCCTATATGAATTGCTCAGAAGGATGGATATATTTTGAACCAACACATTCATGTTTTGGACACGACGGTTATTATTATCAAATCGGAAACTGGTCTGTAGCAGAACAATATTGTGCAAATCTAAAAGCTAATTTACCTTCGATTCATAGTTATGATGAAGCAAGATTTCTTTCAAGTAATGTAATTAATTATTCCGACTTTCGTTAAAAAGCTTTTTTTAGCAATCTTCACATTTCCTTACAGCGGATATTTCTGGACCGGATTGATTTCATACGATAACGAAGCTTCATGGAGATGGTCAGATGAAACTGCTCTTAATTATCTTCCCTGGGGGTCTGGTTATCCAAATCGAAATGTCTCAAGTTGTGCTTATATGATCCAGATGCAGCTATTTGATGATGACTGTGGAAATAATTGGTATTTCATTTGCAAAAAACCAGCAATCGTTTAAAAATTGTGTTTTCGCTATCATTATGATTTTTTACTTTATATCAATAAGTGTTGTGGCTAAAATGTGATACTCATTTATTTAAAGAGAACCATCTCACTACGTTCAAAATAGAACACTTTTGACTTTCCTTTTTTGCAAGTTGCATGCAACTTTGTGAAAAAAGTAATTTTTTTACCAGATTTCTCTATTAATTGACGAAGTCATATGACCTCAAATCACAATTATTTTTTAATAACATAAAAATATTGACTCTTGGCTACCCATACATACCACGTTTATGTATTTTAAGAATAATATATAATATATCCAAGTATTCTAAAAGTACATGTTTTACAACTTAATTATGGCTGCAAAATTGTTAAACAATGTTGAATCATCGATTTTATTTCTTTATAAGCATGGTAATAGGGTCTAAAAAATTGGGGAAAAATATGAAAAAAATTCATACACTAATTTTCTCAGAATCTGTAAAAAACGATTTTCACCTTGTACTACATCTACGACACCATGGATCTTTAATATATTCGTCAAATATTGTTTAAAATAGTTACCAACCAACATGTTATGATCATCTAAGTCGGTTACAAACAGCAGCAACAACAATTAACTCCATATAACTGCTACAACAACGACCAAACTCGTCAATATCTCCAGCACCGGAATATATACAAAAATGGACAAATATTATCAAACAGTGATATTTGAAAGGCTGTAATAGAATAATAATGGTATTCTAACATATATGTAAGTACTAATTTATAAGAAATAAGCTAATTTGGATCTTTCAGGTTTATTTCTGCTTACTACCCAGATTGCATATATACTGTAGTTGTTGTAGAATTGTTGTGGCAGCTCATATATGATATTTTGGTGACTGATATTTGTTAAGTTTACTTATTTTCGAAGCTCTTCTTTAATCCTTAAAACTGTGGACCATCATTTGTAGAAAAAATCTTGCTTTTATCAAGTATATGTGAACATCTCTTTTATGAAAGATTTTGTCGGAGTACTTCTTAATGTAAACCTTGTAAATATTGAAGATTATATTAACGTGCTATACAAGGATGTTGTAAAGCATAAGAACATTATTATAAACAATATCAGTCACCAAAATATCATATATGAGCTGCCACAACAATTCTACAACAACTACAGTATATATGCAATCTGGGTAGTAAGCAGAAATAAACCTGAAAGATCCAAATTAGCTTATTTCTTATAAATTAGTACTTACATATATGTTAGAATACCATTATTATTCTATTACAGCCTTTCAAATATCACTGTTTGATAATATTTGTCCATTTTTGTATATATTCCGGTGCTGGAGATATTGACGAGTTTGGTCGTTGTTGTAGCAGTTATATGGAGTTAATTGTTGTTGCTGCTGTTTGTAACCGACTTAGATGATCATAACATGTTGGTTGGTAACTATTTTAAACAATATTTGACGAATATATTAAAGATCCATGGTGTCGTAGATGTAGTACAAGGTGAAAATCGTTTTTTACAGATTCTGAGAAAATTAGTGTATGAATTTTTTTCATATTTTTCCCCAATTTTTTAGACCCTATTACCATGCTTATAAAGAAATAAAATCGATGATTCAACATTGTTTAACAATTTTGCAGCCATAATTAAGTTGTAAAACATGTACTTTTAGAATACTTGGATATATTATATATTATTCTTAAAATACATAAACGTGGTATGTATGGGTAGCCAAGAGTCAATATTTTTATGTTATTAAAAAATAATTGTGATTTGAGGTCATATGACTTCGTCAATTAATAGAGAAATCTGGTAAAAAAATTACTTTTTTCACAAAGTTGCATGCAACTTGCAAAAAAGGAAAGTCAAAAGTGTTCTATTTTGAACGTAGTGCCATCTCACCTAGCTCTACAATAAAATTATTTCATGCGCTTAACTTAGGGGGTTCTTCAGTGAGAACATGTACTATTTTTCATATTTTTTCAATACAGTTTAGCATGCAAACACAAAAAAAAGAAAACATAAAATAATAAAGAAATTAAAGACACTGCTCATACAGATCATAAAATTCTTTTTTGAAAATATTTCATATACAAATCATACAATTCATCTAGTCGAGATTGTCCATCAAATTCAACATAAAATGGTTGATTGCTTCTTGGTTCAATTTGATCAAGAACTTCATCAGCAATCATTTGAACTTTTTCTGTGTAATCTTCTGACATTTTTTCACCTGCAACATAACTGACACATACAAATGTTTTTGGCATATTTTCCTAAAAAAGTAGGAAAAGTTATGCACATCGAAAAAAAAGATTAAAGCAGTAAAATCCGTTTACACCTCTAAAATAAAAAAAAACATACTTTAACAAATTCATAAAATAATTGAATATCAAAAGATTCTTTAACACTATATAATGTAAAAACTTTCATATTTTTAAAATGCGGAATCTTAATAAGTTCTTTTGCAGTATTTGAAAAATCATAATCAGAATTTCTACGATCAAAATAAAAGAAATCAACTTTTGGAAGCACTGAAATAATTTTTTCGTAAGAACTTTGTTTACCATTTTCATCAAGTACATCGCATTCTTTGAGATACAATTTTTCAAGTCTAGTCGAAAAAAATAATAAATCATTAAAAGTAATATTTTGTTTATAAAATTGTAAATCACAAATATTAGTATTATATAATTTTGGAACCAAAGAAGTTGCAGCATTAAAATCAGGAGAAAAAATTTTGAGAATAAATGTAATCCATATTTTTGCTTTCAAAATTTTCTTTAAATCAATAATTTTATAATCATCGTCGAGACAGCTTAGTTGAACGCATGTTGTCCAATTATTTCCATCAAAATTCAAACAGTCCATAACAAGAATTGGATTTTTGATAAAAAAATATTTGCAACATTTTATTAATCGATTATATAAATCCAGTGATGTTGTATTCTTTATCATATAATAAACAATTGATTCTGGAATTGAAAAATTTTGTCGATGAGATGATTTACGATACTGATCATAAGTTGGATAACCAGCATTATTCAATGGAGAAAATTTTGATGTGGAGGAATACATAGTTATTGGAGCAGCCATATTTTTTTTTGATTCACTAAAATAGAAATAATAAAAAATTTTAAAAAAAATTAAAATGATTTTTCAGCAACTAAAAAATGCAGACTGATAAACCGTGAAAAATAATAGCTAATTTGTTATCCTTACAATAAGCATTAAAAAATGCCTTTAGTGAATAGAGTAACAATGAGTGCCAAGATATGGAGGTGTATTCTGCTGCTGATATTTTAAATCAAATATTTTATTTGACACCCTTTTTAGAATCGGCGTGTCTTTCACTAGATCTCGTTTAAATGCAAAAAAAAGCCAAACACGACAAATGCAGTGTCCATGAAAAGAAAAAACAATATTCCCTGTTTAGAAACGTCAATGATCGTATCTGTTCTCTTTTTTTACGCCAGACACTTTTAAAACAGACACATACAATGTGTTTCTTTCAAAAACGATATTTAAACAAGAAACCAGCAAAGAATAAAAATAAGCATTCGTTGAAACAAAGAAAGATGGACAGCAGCACTTTGTTTTTTTCTCTTTTGCACTTTTTATTGAATGATTTTTTTGCTAATTTAAATGTGAAAAAAAATATTGCAGCTTTGTGGAAAGTTTTCGTTTTTAAACATGTGAATGCATCATCTTTGAAAAATGGGAATGTCATTACATATTCTAAAAATTTCAATAGCCATATAAACATTGTTAAAAAAAGAAAGAATTTGTGCAAAAAAACTGCTTTTTAAATGCGATAGTAATCTGGAACGATAATAAACCCAATTAATCTCAACTGTATATACACAGGTATAGCCATCACCAAAAAAAATAAGCAAATTAGCTTTTGAGATAACTAAATCATTATGTTAACTTAATCTACAAAATGAAGAACAAATAAAATTATGTTTTAATACGCTTTTTCTCTTTTTCCAGATGTGATCTTTAACGCAGGTAATATGTAGCTGCTAAAAAAAGTGTGGAAATAAATATTTTTTGTTTTTCTTTAAAAAATGCAGTAATTAAATTATTTTGTGGCAGAACTAAATAAACATTTTTTTGCCTATTACTAAGTTCAATAAAAAGCATACAAAAAGTATTGTCTCTTAACTTTTTTTAGATTTGTAAAAATTGTACAATGAAGAAAATTAAAAACGAATATAAAGAATGCCGATATGGTGTTGTCGGACTATTTGTAACTTCTGAAGGTAAGATTGACTTTTCTCATGTTGCTCAAAATAAAAAAAAATGTTAAGACAGAACACAATCATGGAATCCAGATCCATTTACATGCGCCGTAATGGTAATGCCAATGATATTAGAGCACATTCAAATAGCATATATTACAAGTGGCGTTATTTCAATAATTATTTTTATTTCAATATTTGGTCGAATAAAGTTGCATTACAAATGGTTCAATTTGCATATGGCTTTGATTGACTTGATAACATGCTATGATGCAGTTTGTTATACTGGGCAAGATGCATGGTTGCGAGCATGTGAAATAAAGTTTCTTCCTGAGTTTATAAATGTCACCAGAGTAATTTCAAGGCTGCCGTATATTGGAATATTTATTTTGACTGGCAGCAGGTTTTTAAGCATTTATTTTATGAAGTTTTATAAAAAAATGGCGAGAATTTGGATAATATTTTTGAGTAGGTTATAACTTTTGCTTGTTGTAGATTTTTAAAAAGAACTGTAAAATATGGACATCATAAGCAAAATGACAGTAACTTTAAATTTCTTACTTTCATTTTTTGTTTTATTGTGATAGTAAAACTAACATAAAATGTTGCAGTTGCTATCATGGCGATAGTAACAAGAAAAACTGAAAAGAATCATTTTTGACAGTAATCAAAAAAATGTATATTTTTCAGTAATTACCATGATTGACATATTTTACATTCTTTTCCAAAGTATCCCATTTAACTTGGAAGAAATCATTTTGAATAAAGTCTGTGATGTTCCATCTGATGGTTTACTAGCACCAAACTTCACCGTTGGGAATCTAACATGTACAAATAACGATTCCGATCCAATGATTTGTTGGGATTTAGAACAACAAAGACTCTACCATTGTGAAGAGATGGCAGATATTTCATTCAAATGGATTCATTATTTAATTGTATTTGAAGAAATGCTTCCATTTTTGGCTTTATTTGCTTCAATTATATTTGTTGTATTGTTGATAGCAAGAATATGTCAGCAGTTTAAATTTCAGGTAAACATTAGGGTTACTATCACTATTTGCAAAGCATTTATTTATTGTGACAGTAACAGCAAGAAAGAAAAAAGAAAATTTTAGTTACTGTCACATTGGCACATTATGGGTAAAAAGAGAGTAACATAAAATTTTCGATTTCTGTTTTTTAGTATAACTGTCGCAATAATAGTAACAAAAAATTCAAAACAACAAATTTGACTTACTTTTATTCAAACATTTTCAGCTTAAATCAAATCGAGAAATGCTAAAAACAAGTATTCAAATCGCCTCTGTTTTTTCAATTCAAACTGCAATGTTGCTATTTTTGTCAGCGATGGAATTTCTTTCTATCCTTTATAATGAAGAAGGTCAAACAACGCTACTTTCATATGAAACAAGAATTGCCATTATAAAGGTTCTTCCAACATGGCTAACAAGTTTAATAACACGAGAATCAATGAAATGTCTTCGAGAACTTCGAACAGTTTTGGATTCATTGATTGTTTTACTATTTATGAGTGGATATCGAGATGATTTAATTTGGTCGGTAATTTGGGTTTTCAAGAAAATCAAATTGGTTTTGAAATGTTTAATTAAAATGGTAAAAAAAGTTAATAGAGTGGAAGCTGCGGCTGCTGTGATATCTTCATGAGCAATGAATGGCATCAAATTAAACAATAACAACTTGCTATTTTTACACATTCATTGTACCAAGTGTTCAAACGAAATTGCTAGTTTTATTTGGCTGTCATTTTTTTTCTGTTCATGTTAAACGAAAACAAATATTGCCATTCTGAGTCATAATTAGGGTTGATGGCGCGCCCAAAATCTGAAAAAATTGGGCGCGCCCGGGCGCTCGCACCCACATCAACCCTAGTCATAATTACACATAAATCAAATCCAAAATTACAGATTTTCAATATCCATGTGGATACCTACATTGGACCATATGATCCCACCTTTGCATCAATAAATGTTACCATTTCTGCTTTTCTATATTCCAAAGCGTTTGTAAATGCTTTTCAATCACCTGTAAACTCATCACATAGAAATCAAAAAATTTATAGAATTCATGTTGCTGTTGCAAATAATAATAATTGTGAAAAAAAACTATTTAGGTTTTTTTTTATTTATGTGCTTATTAGATATGTTTAACATATTTATTTTGTTACTACTTTTTTAAAATATATTATTGTATCTATAAAAAAAATGTTAAAAAAAGTAACACTGAAAAGAGTTTAAGGTAGCCATAAATGAAAGCAGAAAAAACTAAAATAAAGTGTGTTAAAATAAACTAGAATTTAATAAATATATTTATTTTGTTAAAATTCAATAATGATGTAATCAACAAAAACCAAAGTATTAGCTTACTTTTAAAAAATTTGTTATTAAATTGTCTTCATTAATGTTTGTTTTTCGACGGTTGAACAACTTATAAAGAAAAGCTGGGTATATTTATATTCGCTTTTTTCACAAATTTTAGTCCCGTTTCTGTTTTTGTGTCTGGTTATTTTTGTAATACTTTATGTTTAACAAACATTTGATTCTTTCATTAAAATGGAAATAATATTTGGGGGAAGTGCAGCAAGCAGCAAGGTTGGATGCCGTTTTAAAGGTTATGGATTTCAAAAGCTTGCACCAAGTAAGATTTTTACTTTAAGTTTTGATGTTTGTGTCACAGTGACATTAAAATTTAAAACGAGACGTTTATAAAAAAGTAGTGTCAATTGCATTTTTAATCGTTCCAGATGGCACAATTATACAACCAACACCATTTGAATGTTTAATGCTTGAACTACCATACATTTTAAAAAGCTTCAATTTTGGATTCATTGCAAGCGCTTTTGTTATTCTAATTATCATAATTTCAATTTTCGGCCGAATCAAACTTCACTACCGTTGGTTTATTCTAAATATGGCATTAATTGATTTAATTACATGTTATGATGTAATATGTAATTCCGCTGCGAAAGAATGTCAGTGGTTTTATGATTTTCCTAACTATATAAACATTTCAAGAGTGATATCAAAGCTACCGTATATTGGAATATTTATATTAACTGGAAGCAGGTTTTTGAGTCTTTATTTTTCAAAGGCTTACAAAAAATTAGCGCGTGTTTGGAAAATTTTTATAAGTAAGCATTTTTTGTGTTATAATGTTTCAAAGATTTAAAGTTCTTTTCATTCAATTAAAATTCTTTTAATGAAATTTGGCTGTGTTTTATTTCATTAAAGTCCTCGAAATAAAAATGATTACCAAAAATTTTTGTCGTTTTAGTCATCGCATTTATTGACATCATATATATGCTTATTAATATTATACCATTACATTTAATTGACATAATCGTTGATCAGAAGTGTGATGCTGAAAATGAATTATTACCATTAAATTTTACATCAGAAAATTCTTCTTGTGCAAATGAAGAAGCTTGCTGGGAAAAAGAGCAAGCAAAAATTGAACAATGTAAAGAAGGGAATAAAAGTTCCTACAACTGGCTTCGATTTGTTATTTTATTTGAAGAAATTCTACCGTTTTTGGTTTTAATAATATCAATAATTTTTGTGATATTAATGATTATAAAACTTGTTTATTTGTTCAAGTTTCAGGTAAGCAAATATTCTCTGCAAAATGAGAGTACCATCAAGACTATAACAAATTCATCATGTGCAAAAAATGAGAGTAATACAAAATCATTGTTTTCATCGTTCATAAACTACGTTTTGAATATTAATTACTTTTATAACATTTTTTAGTGGAAATCCAACAAAGAAAATCTAAAAACAAATATTCAAATTGTTTCTGTATTTTCTATACAAACTATTCTGCTCAGTTTTCTAGCAGCAATGGAATTCATGGGGCAATTGCATGATCAAGATGGACATACAATACTGATTCCATCTGAAATTAAATACAGAATAATAAACAGCCTGCCATTTTGGTTTCAATGCTTGCTAAATTCTGATTCATTAAAATACTTTCGAGAAATGCGAACGCTATTAGAATCGTTGATTGTTTTATTGGTGATGAAAGATTATAGGAATGATTTGTTGCTGCCATTCATATGGATCAGCAAAGTGATCAAAATGATTTGTTTTAAAAATATTTGTAACAAAGTTAATAGAGTAAAAGATGTGGAATGCATGAAGCCGCAAAATGTATCAAAGAACACATTGTTTTCTTCATGAAAATGATGGAGCAAAGATATCGTAAAAATTAACATTGTAATGTAAATTCATTTAAGTTATATAAAAATTATGTGTTATAAGATAGCTACAATTTAACAAATTATCGGTACAACAATTATCATCTAAGATTATCTAATTGAAATTGATCATAACCGCAATTTGTAGGAGATGGCAATACAAAATCAGAATTATAAATGTCATTTTTGTTTCTTTATTTTTGTTTAAATATAAGTAAAATATTTGAAAAAAAATCATTGCTAAAAAGTTTTGTTTTTTAGCTTTTTCAAAACATTCTATCCGTAAAAATGGCGCAAAGTGGCACTCTCTTGCAACGTTTACGCAGTGCCTTGTTTATTGTAACTATTACGAAATAAGTGTTTAAACAGCAGCGTAAAAAATACCAATGTTGTTATTGCGACAAGCTAAGCGAAAAAAAATATGTGTAAAAAATATCAACTAATCGCGGACAAAAAATCTGTCAAAGAAAGGTTTGTGTTTTTCTTCCCAAAAAAAGTTGATGGGGCTTTTAATATTTGCCTCAACCAAATCGATAAAAAACAAACAAAATACTAACATAATTATTAAACAAATCAAGATTTCTGGATGTTAAACGAAAAAACAACTGTCATTTTATCAAAATAAACATCACAGGGACTCAGGCGCATTGAACAAGTGCATTACGTAAAAATAAGTCAATAAAAAGTTTTCTTTCCCATTTTTTCTTAAAAATCGAACAACATCAAAAATGCAAACAACATACTCATGCAACATTCAAAATGTATAATAAAATAACTTCATTTTGTTAAAACTCGAACAAAAAATCAACAACATTTAGCAAAATGCACAACAAAAAAGATAAGACTTTTTTTTAAATGAACAAGAATTAATCAGTTACAGTTTAGCTATCATCTTTCTAAAAGTGCAATGTGATTAAAGCAACTGATATATAATAAATGTTAAAACTTACATCTTCAGCTTTAAGATCACGTTTAACATCTTTACGAGTATCAACAACAGCAACATCAAAAAACTTTGAGTATTTGCTTTATTGCATTGCAAAAATTATCATCAGTGAAACAGTTTCTATTTGATCCATTAATTGCTTCAAAAATTTTGTAAAGCAACTAAATAAGAAATACTAAAAAAAGCGACGATTTTTTAAAAATGCCGAAATCGTTTTTGCTTATCATTATTATTTGAACAGTGGCCGATAAAAAGAGTCCAAATGTCAATGCTTTGATTTTTAAAAAATTAGCAAAGAAAAAATGGTGAAGCAGATGGGACTGAGAAAAATCAGTTTTTGCTAAAAAAAAGTTGACATATGCTAGCTTTTTTAGCACAAATATTTTTTCTTGTTCTTTCTTTGAATTTTTTGTTTATAATAAGTGAAATTCAAGCTTCAAAAGCACACGACTGTCAAATAATTTGCGTCAACTGTTTAATTATAATAAATGTACAACTGAAAAAACGTTTTCTCGACATTAGATATAGACACAAATTTTGGATTTTCACAAATAATGACCCTTAATGATATTAATGCAACAAACATACAGATGTAAGTTACACACTAATTGTTACTATTCATTTCTTGTTATCAAAATAAAATGATCTCATTTTTTCAACAAAATTTGATCTCTCAAAAATCATCCCCTCACACGAAGTTATTTTCTACAATTTTGTTGTTTTTTTCTTTGTATTAATTCATGTTACACAAACAAAACAACTGATAAGAAGCTTTATTTTGTTTTCATCATAGCGCCAGCCACAGCTATAACACATTATTTTTCTCCTTCTCATTTTGGTGAACTTTTTGGTTTTTTTTACGTTGTTCTTTAATTTTTTTCAATTAAAATTAATTTTAGAAAACAATTAAAATGCTTCTAAAAACTTTATTCATTCAACCTGTTAATATTTTAATTGGACATACAACAGATGTCCATGTCAAGGATGACATTAAGTTTAGTATTACTGTGCAACCAACGGATAAAGAATTTCATGTTTATCAAATTGAAAATATTGCTGGAGATTTTGAGATTATAAAAATTTCTAGCCGAGGTAAGACAAAAAATGGGGTGTTCTAGAAGGCTTCCAAAAGTTCTCTTTTCATTTTTAGTTATTTGAATTAGAGGTAGATAAAAATTGGTCACTAATAAACGATGACCAGAAAAATATGACAATTTTGCACAATAAGAATCTCGAGGTTATCGATATACAAATTTTTGATGTAAAGATAGTAACAGAAACATTATCTTACTATCTTTTTCTTTTTTGTAGTGATTTTTGTAAAATGATAGTATATAATGTAAAAGTTCCGCCAACAGATGAAATCATAAAAAGTGTTGGAAATTTAAAATCGTTGTTTTTATAGAAGACAACATAGTATTGCCTTATGATATCATTAACAAAACATTTGCAAGCAATTACCATTTTGACGGATATAATTTTCATATATTGGCTGATGTTGAATTTGATGTTGTTAACAACGTTGATGATACCTATCAAGGTCAGTTTATTACTGTTAGGCATTGTCTATGGCGACATCTGCATATTTTTTGCTTACATGCAGTTGAAGATATCGTTCACACTTGTAAAAGAACTATTTTAGCTAAAGTCGAAGACGATCCTCATCATATTCGAATCCCATTGGAATCTCTTACACCATTAGCACCGCATCAATGCTTTGAAAAAGATATTATTTTCCCTGAATTTGACAACCTCACATGCACTTGTTACATTAAGAAAATTGATTACGAAATTATTGAAGTTCATATTGATAATCCACATCAAATTGGAATTAATGGTTAGATACAAATTTCTTAGAGCATTTATTAGCAAACAAAATTTTTTTAGGAAAACCTGGTGATTTGCGATCACATCTTCCTGCAAATGCTCCAATCTTGCTTGAGGTAGCATTTGATCCATCAATTGCAGTTAAACATAATGAGTGAAAATTCTGTTGCTTTTTCGTTTTTTTTTATTTGACCATGCTAAAAATATTTTAATATATGTCAGCTTAACCTTTAAATATTTTACAATTTTCACGTCGAGTATGTGAAACTGTTTATTAAATAAATAATGGTGTAAGCTGTCGTTAGCCATTACAAGAAACATTTTAGAATTTGTCAAATATGTAAAACAAATTCTATTTTTTTTTGCTAAAATATTGAAAAAATAAAAGATTCAAAAAAATAAAACAGATAGAAAACGAAAGCACATTGGGCAAGAAAAGATGCTTTTTTTTGCTTTGGAACGGCAGCCATGTTTCAAAACCTTTTACCGCTGTTTGCTTTCTAAAAGAAGATTTTTTGCTGCAAATGTTGTAAAAAATCATTGATTTTTGCCAGCATTAAAAGACTTCATTCTATTAGACATACGTTTTGCAACTAAAAAAAGGCAGCACACACCATCACAAAAAAATAAACATTTCTTTCATCTTATGGAAGTTTGTTTTGTATTGTATTTTTATTTATTGTTTTGTAAGAGTAAAAAATCTTTTATTTAATTAATAATGTAATGGACGTTTTTTCCGATTTGAAAACTGCATAATTTATTCTTAATGGAACTTACAAAATAAAAAACAGTAATATATATTTACAATTAACACAATTAAAAAATGCAAAAAAAAGAAAAATATTGCTGAAGAACAAAGGAAAAAATCAAGTTTTTTCTTTCACTTTTATCTAGCAGTGTTTCGAAAGCTGTGAATGCCGTGTACATTTATAAAACGTTAAGTTTTTTTTCTGTCAGTTTTTGATTTTTTTTATTTGGCTGATGTAATGTCTTTAAAACATTATGTTTGCAGCAAAGAATGTAAACAACCTTTGAATTTCAAAGTTTGTGAACAAAATAACACATTTAAACGTAAAGAAGTCAAAAAAACTTATTTTAATCCTGCTCCAATAATTAAAATAAAGTTAATATAAAATAATTTGTTACCTGAAATGAATGCAAAAAATTAGAAATATAGATGCTTTACTGATTGCTGGATTCAACACTTTGTTTCATCAAATTAAGTGCGATTGGCAGTGACAATTTGTCTTAGATTGGCAGTGACAATTTGTCACAACTGTTTGCTGGTGAAAGCCTTGCTATAACCATTTGCCAAAAGGAATTCTCTCTTAACATGTTTCAAGATAAACCCTTTAAAGATATATACATGTAAGGAGACAAATAATTCCAATAATAATGTGTTGTAAGGAAAAACAATTTATTGAGATTTTTCCCAGACTAAAAACTTATTTCATTACTCTTTGATTTTGTTGTCGCTGGCTGGTGTGTATAATTTTTCAATTATATTATACAAGAAATTTTTAAACACCAGTAACTACTTAATTTTTATATCTTAAAAAACTTGTCTAAAAATGAATTATTTTTATTCATACACGGATACTATCTTACAAGCTATAGGTTTACGACAAAAACCATTTTTTATTCCAAATCAATCTTTTTCTTTGCCAACACCAATATTACAGCACATTCTCTCCAACACTTTTATTTCCAGTCAACTAAAGTTATTCAAATCCTGCAAGCTATTTCGAAATTATTTTCGTAAATTTCCTGGTCTTCAAGTGCATCATTTAAAATTTTATAAAATACGTCAAGTTGGTAATGATTATGAAATAGATGGAAACTCGTTAAGTATTGACGAAAACTTTTTTTACGAAAATTTAAAACTTTTTACGGCATCAAGGCCAAAAAGATTAACTTATTGCGATGATGCAATTTATAGCGGTGACGAAATTGATAACTTTTTTGTGAATGAAATTATTCAAACCTTTAATTATTCAATTCTTGAAAATGTTTATTTACGATTACAAGCAATCAATAAAGAAATAGTAATGTCATTTTTGGTACCATCGTTAATTTGTCTAAAATTATTTTTTCCTAATGGTGTCAATGAAGACATCTTGGGAATCGTACTATCGAATGCACCAAATTTGAAAAAATTGTTGTAAGCATTTTCAGTTTCTTTGCATTGCTGTTTCCTTTTGGAGAAATTTGGTTACGATTTATATAAAAAATTTTTTTGCAGTATTGATTGGCAAGAAGATACAAATTCTCTCAAAAATGCAATGAAAATTCAACGTAAAACAAAATTGTATATTTCATACTTTTTTGGAATACGTGTTTATCCTCCTGCTGTAGATGTTGTAAACTATATTTTACAACACATGGAAAACGATGGTAGACTCAAATTTGCTTGGCGGAAAAATACTCATACTTCTGAATCAGCACTTGTAGAATACAAGAACGAAATTTTACAGCTTCTTCAATTAAAAAGCGGTACAAACAATTACAATGAGTTTAGTATTCTACTTCCATGAAAGTTATAATTTTAGGAATTATGTGAAGCTTTTTACATTTGAAATATATGTTATTCCTTTTTTCATTTTTGTATTGTTACTTTTGATAGTATTGTGATAAAAAAGATTTAAGACTGCTATATATTCATTTATTACATGTTGTCAAAATTTTGACATTGTTTATATATTTTTAACTTTTGTTATAAAACCCCAAAAGGTGGTTATTGAAAAAAGAAATTTAATAGGTTGACAATATTTTGAGTAATTTTCAGCTTTTTTGGGTTTAAAAAAGAATATGCCCAAATCATATATGAGTATTGCCGTAAAACCTTCTTGAGACAATTGGATCAAATAGTACCATCAATATAAAAAAATAATTATTGTGGTCCGAAAACAACTGCGCAGTCTTATTGATAAAACAAATTATACTTTTTTTGGAATTTGCTTTTTATTATTTATTTAACCACTTCTTTCCATTAATTAATTAAGATAAATTGAATCTTCATTTTTCCAGTCCATCGAAATTTGTTTTTTCAAGAAACGATTTTAAAATAATCACACTTCTAAAATGAATTATTTCTTTACGTATGCAGATTCCTTACTGCAAACTATTGGTTTACGACAAAAACCATTTTTTATTTCAAATCAAACATTTTCTTTGCCAACACCAATATTACAGCACATTCTCTCCAATGCTTTTATTTCCAATCAACTTAAGCTGTTCAAATCATGCAAGCTGTTTCGAAATTATTTTCGTAAATTTCCTGGATTGCAAGTGCAACATTTAAAATTTTATAAAATACGTCAAGTTGGTAAATATTATAGAATAGATGGATCTTCATTACATATTCCAAAATTTTTTTCAATGATTATTTTAACCTTTTTAAAGGTACAAAAATAAAACGGTTAACATACTTCCATAATGATTATGATAACACTTTTGTTCAAAAAATTATTCAAACTTTTGATTTTTCGATTCTTGAATATTTTCATTTACGATTTCCTGCAATAAATAAAGAAATATTGATTCCATTTTTGGTGCCTTCCTTAGTATGTCTGCAATTATTTTTTCCGAATGGTTCAAATGAAGATATCTTGGGAATTGTATTATCAAATGCACCAAATTTAAAAGAACTATTGTAAGTTTTTTTAGTATTCAAACTAAAATGCTGTTTTTTTGTGTTTTTTTTTGTTGCTATCCATTTTTTAATGTTGTGGTCGTAAGAGTAATTTTAAAACTTTATTTTTGGACTTACTCTCCTCCGGCAAAAAACCGTTTAATTAAAAATGGTGAAAGTAACAAAAATTTAAAAAAAAATATTTTTGTTACTCTCTCTAATAACAAGCTTCAAATATTGCTGCCGACAAATCTAGACAAATTTACTTTATTTTATACTAACGTTTAACATACTATTTTACAGTATCAGTTGGCAAGAAAACATAAATCCCCTCAAAAATGCAATGAAAATTCGACGTTCAATAAAATTGTGTATTTCATACTTTTTTGATGTACTTGTTTATCCTCCTGCAGAAGATGTTGCAAACTATATTTTGCATCACATGGAACCTGATGGCAGACTCAAATTTGCAGGGCAAGAATTTACTCAAACTTCTCAGTCATCACTTGATGGATATAAAAACGAAATCTTACAGCTTCTTCAGCTAAAAAGCGGCACAAACAATTATAGTGAATTTACGATTTTGCTTCCATAGGAACCTTCAACTGAAAAATGTCTATGCAGCTTTGACATTCCAAATGTTTATTATTCTTTTGTTTTAATTTTGTATTGTTACTTTTGATAGCATTCTGCTCAATAAAATTGAAAACTGAAGTAAAAACCAACATTTTTTTCCTTTTATTCGGAACAATACATAAAAAGTTAGAATCATAAAGTTCATTATAACATTCCGCGGAATGAAAAATCAGTAGCTATAATTTGTTATGTACTTGATTCTAATTTTAACAGACATCACACTAATTTGGCAAATTAAAATCATATGTAAAATATTAAATGTTTGAAGAATTGTTGCATACCAGATTAATATTAATTAATAAAACATTGCTTAATTTTAAAAGTTAACAGTATTGTCCCAAGCACCTAAAAAAGATATTGTTATTAAACTTTCGGCTGTTCTGGGAATATACAGCTCATGAGATTCCGCAGACGGGTTGGCCGTATTTTTTTTTATCAAATCTGGGGATATACGGCTCAAGAGATTTCCTCCTTTTTCATTTAAAAATATCTTTTATTTGGTTACATCATAACAGCCACTAGCGTCTGATACAAAACATGTTAGTTAAAAGGGGACGCTAAAAAAGATAGAAATGTTTGAATTAACGCAAAATTTTTAAAAACGTCAAAAATAGACACGCATTTTTCACCAATCAAATAACCTCGTAATCTTTTTCTTCCTCAGTCAAAGAATAGATCCAAGAGAATCGAACCGAGAAGGTCCAACACGAGAGACACGAACTTGCAACCTTAAAAGTTGTGAATAAAGTTAAACTAAGTTTCCGTGAAAAAAAAGTAAAAGATATAATTGAGTGAAGTTAAACGAAATGCTAAAAAGCCAAAAATTACAAGAGCCGCCCTGCGGGCGGCTCTTTTAATTTTTGTATCAGACGCTGGTGGCTGTTATGATGTAACCAAATAAAAGATATTTTTAAATGAAAAAGGAGGAAATCTCTTGAGCCGTATATCCCCAGATTTGATAAAAAAAAATACGGCCAACCCGTCTGCGGAATCTCATGAGCTGTATATTCCCAGAACAGCCGAAAGTTTAATAACAATATCTTTTTTAGGTGCTTGGGACAATCTCATGAGCCGTCTGCTAAGTATAATACTATTACCTCGGTAATAGTATTATACTTAGCAGACAAAAAACAACTGAGATGCTACAGACGGGTTGGGCCACAAAACAAATATTTTTTTGCCAAGACATTTTATCAATAATAATAGTTTACATGATACTTTTCAACTTCACCAAAAATTTGTGTACATAATATTTATTGAACGAAAAAATAGTGTACATGATATTTTATGATATCATCGAAAAATCAGCGAGAGGGTCGCTCACTTTGCTCCCGACTCTCTCGCTGGTGAGTTTGGGGTACTGTAGGAGTGTTTTGGGGTACTGTAGGGGAACTGTAGATGAGTTTGGGGTACTGTAGGGGTGTTTTGGGGTACTGTAGGAGTGTTTTGGGGTACTGTAGATGAGTTTGGGTTACTGTAGGGATGTTTTGGGGTACTGTGGGGTACTGTAGGTGTGTTTGGTGTACTGTAGATGAGTTTGGGGTACTGTAGGGGTACTGTAGGTGTGTTTGGGGTACTGTAGGGGTCATAGGAGTGCTATATGGGTCCACATAGATGTTTTTTAACTTTTTTCCCTTCAGTTTTGAACAAAACCCCGGCAAAAAAACAGTTTTTTAAGAACAAGTACCCGACCCCGACCAGTTACAGTAATTTTTTTTACAAAAAATTAAATCCGCAGTCGGGGGACACGACTTGGGAAATTTTCAGAACCCCCAGGTCACTACCGTAGAAAATTATTTTTTGACGCACGTTGTTGTACGAAACTGATTTTTAAACAGCCGCAGCCCTTCGGGCTGCGGCGAGATTATTTTTAAATTAAATTTGGATAACCTTAAATATTCAAACATCAGTTTTTTTTTGCATTAAAACAGTTTTAGAGAAAACAGTGAAACAGCATTTTCTCATTGAAAGAAAAAGATGTTGTGAAAAAGTATAAACACTTGCAAAAGATCACATTAGAAAAAAAAGATACACCGACTGCCAGCATCTGGCATAAACAAAATATTTTTCAGCATAACAAAAAAGAACCATCATTTTTTTATTTCAGTTTTTGTTGAGACATTGTGTTGTTTTGAATAAGATCTGCTGCTTCTTTTTTTCGTTCAACTTTGTAAAATTTGACCGCGGCAGAAGAAGAGAACGTTTTTTTTTCTTTCCAAACATCTTTTTTTATAAAGTGTTATATTTAAATTTTTTAACATATTTTTTTTTTCACTGTCTAATGTTTAAAAAAATAATTCCTAAACAAAATCATATAAAAGTAGTTGAAATATCCATATTGTATTTTACCCTCAACCATTAAAAATTATAATAAAAATCACTTTCTCTTATCAGACATTTTAAGCTTTAAAAAATGTTTAATCGAAGAAATACAGATATATTAACTTTTTATTACCAAATATATACATAAAGAACCAATAATTAAATTTTAACATGTTGTATTCATTACGATCTTGCGGTGGGCTTTACTTGAATCATTGTAACATTTTTTGGAGTTTTCGCGCCTTTGTTAATCAATAAAGTAAAAACAATAAAGAAAAATCTGAAATATTTAATTAATTGTTTTTTGGTACAAAAAATGTTAATTTAGACTCACTCATTTGTTGCATGAAAGAGTAAAACATTTGCTGAAGCAATAAGAAACAGTAAGAATGGTGAAGTTGCAAATTGGAAAAGGAATTTCAGCGAAAATAACATTATTGCATAAAAAATTGACATTAGGAAGGTCTAAAATGTCTAATTTTCAAATTGTTTAACTTAGAATAAACAAACTTGAAAGAAAAATCGAATTTCTGCAGTCATCATTTTTTTGTTGTGTTCTGAAAGTATGCACATTAACGATGTAAAAAAACATCCACAGGGTGATTCAAGAAAAGTGCAAAGTTGGTTTTGAACGGCAAATTAGTGCTTATGAATTCTGGGAGCTCGTATTTGGAGGGAGAGGTCATCACTGACATGCGCATCTTTTGCATATAAAATTTTGGCATTTGGGAACATTCCGGCAAATGGCACTCAAAAAAAAAGGTTTTTACGGGCTCGGCCAGGCCGGCTACCATGCTTACTCTCCCTCCAAATATGAGCTCCCCAAAGTCAATAGCAGCGATTTTTCCTCCAAAATCAACTCAACACTTTTCATGAATAACCCTATATAATTTTTTTTGTTACTCACGTATTAATCGCTTTTGAAACATTCGTAAATAAAAGAATGTAATTCCATCAAATACAAGTGTAACTACCAGCAAAATATTTCGACTCCATGTAAAATAAATGTATCCAGTTTTCAGCGTACAGTTACTATCATAAGGAAAAGTCCACATAAAATTGGTTGGAATTAAAGTAAGATAACATGAATCAATTAAATATAAAAAAGATGATAATAAACATAAAATAAAAATAAGACACAAGTATAGAAGCGTTTTTTTAATGGTAAAAATATTACTATATTGAGTTGGAAATATTATTGCAAGAGAACGATTTATTGCTTTTAATAAAAGTAAATATGTGACAGCAGAATTACAAAACATTCCAGTTAATCCTGATATCATTACTGTTAAACTTGAAGCAGCTGCAGGATTTCTAAAAAATATCAGATAATTCCATGCGATTTTAATCCTTGTGCAAGATGGTGCAAGCGGTGTAAGGTAGTGCAAGATGGTGCAGTGTGGTGCAAGCCTGTGCAGGGCAAGGCGGCACTAACTAGTGCAAGATGGTGCCGGCTGGTTAACTCACAAAAGAACAATTGAAAATGTAAGAAGTGTATTAAAAAATAGATAGCTTCCATCAGTGATACCTTGCACCGCACTAATCAATCCAAAAGCATTGTGCAAAATTTTTAATCTATAAATTATCACAATAGATGCTACACTTGAAAGAATACCAAAAACAGCAAGCTAAAAATTTGCCATGATATAAGTTTAAATTAATTGGTATATATAAGAAACTCACAGAATAAGCAGTTATTAAAATTAATCCAATCTCAGACATAATTTATTGAATAACAATTTTTTATTCAACAACAATTCCTTTTTTTGTAAGTGAAAAACTTTGTGTACGTTTTCAAGACGAACTACAATGGCTTTGAATGTACTTAAAATAATATTTTAAATAATATGAAAAAATTGAAAATTTCGATAAAAATTAATTTATTTGGTCAGAAATTGTAAGCATTAAAAATGCTTCATCGAGGGATTGTAACAGATTTCTTATTGCGTTCACATTTATAGACACGATCAATCAATCAATAACTATATTTTTACAACTTTCGTCAAACATGTATGATACATTAATCCAGTCATTGCTAGCCAGGAAAAACCAACAAATTCAAACATCAATAACAAATAGATACAAGTTTTACTATTGTTTGAGCATTTACCCGTCTCGTCAGCCCATGTTGTGGCACATAAAACTAAAGCATAAATATGGAAACATAAAAGTGATACCTAAAAAATTGTTGAATAAAATTTATTTCTGAACGACAATAATAGGGTGTTCCACAAAAACTGTGGCTTCAACTAATAGATTTTTTGTATTAAATTTTTAAAATGATCGCTAATAAATGATCAGAAATAAGAAGAAAATTTTTGATAAAAGATCCCAATATATGATTATCGCTTTTTTCTTGGTTACTATCATCCCGTTTTTTGAGGGGATTTCGTAAAATGCAACACAAAAAACTTTCTTTTAAAACATTAGTCACTCTAAAAAACGCAAGATAACACTAACACTAAAAAAAATTGTAACATCGAAATTTTAAAAATCATAAATTTCTGTAACTCTCACCATTTTTCATTGGAGCTTATTTTTGTGGTAGTAACATATACGCCAAAAAATTCTATATTTTTTGATTATTTTTAGCGATCAATTTGTGTCTAATTTTAATATAAAATAATTTAACTGGCAAGACAAAAGGGCCAATTTCGTTGAAACACTCTCTTTTTTTACACTTACCAGCCCAAAAGCATTCCACCATCGATTTATATCTTTTAGCAATGCTTCATTATTTACCATTTTTATTACCACTAATATTAGCGTTCCAATTTGCACCAACATTGGCACCAGCGCCCAAAATGTTAAAACACTTGCAACTTTATACAAATCTATTTCAACAACAGCAACAATAATTGGCACAACTATCATAACACTGATTGGAAATATTGCTAATAAAAATATCATTACTTTTGTTGCTGTCGATAATTGTAACATTTTGTGTTAAAAAATTTAATTGACATAAAAAACAATTGAAAACGAGAGAAAAATAGTTGTTTGAAAAGTGTTGTAATAGAGAAGAAGAATCGATTACTGAAGAAAGAAATGAAAAGCATGAGGTGTGGTACTACTTTCTTTTTTTATTGATAGCAAAAAAATGACGTGGAAAAAGGGTGTCATAAATATCTCACAAGTTGTAATCACATTCATACCTTGTTACGTTTTATTAGACAAAGAGATGGTGATATTATTTAGTATTTAATAATAATATTCACAAACTAACACTTCTGTATGTTTTTCAAAAAATTCTTTTGCGACTTCATCATATTCACAATGACCATAGTCAACAGCAGTATCCCAGCCAGATAGATCCTAAAAGTTAGTTTTTAAACATGTATTTCAAAAATTGAAGAGCGATGTCTATCATTTTTTCTTTATTTAGCGCTGTAGGAAACGTTTAAGGTATTCTTTTAAAACATGTTATGATATTGTTTTAACCGAGATTAGATAATGCTCTTACCTGACTGCGGTTCACTGATACTTTTATTCTTAAGACTTTACATTAAAGTTTATTTCATTGTAAAAAATGCGTAAATGTATATAGTTTTGTGAAAGAAATGTTTAATATTCAAATAATGCTGCAAATATGTGCAAAAACATTTTAATTCTTTGTTTTTGCTTTTTTGTCACTTTTTAAGTGAGTCGGTTGAACAAACATGCTTTCATTAAACTGAATACTAAAATTAATCGATAAACGACACACTTGCTTTCAGTGTTGATGGTTTTAAAAAAGAGAAAAAAAAGTATCATTCAAAAAAATTTCTTTATTTTTAGCATAGAAGTTATTAAATTGTTAGCAATTATATATATTTTTTCTTCCTGTCGCTCAAACTTTCCGTTGTTTATTTTCTCTGAAGTCTATTGTACAAAAAAATGCAAAAATTATCTTTTTGTCGATCGTACGAAAACTGACATTAAGAAACCCAGGGTAAACCAAAAGATGATAATCACTTTTTCACGATTTTTGCAATACAAGAAAATTCATTGGTAACAAAAGGGAAAAACACTTTCGATCGTGGGATAAAAATTGAAGAAAATTTTTGATTCATAAAAGATTTTTAAAGGAACCCAGTCAGTTAATAAAACCCTTTCGTTAATCTGATCAAAATCAGGCAACTCGTGCACTGTTTTTTTTCTCTGACTGAAAAGAGAATGTTTTTTTTCAGAGAATCATTCTTTAGTGATGAATTATTCGACCTTAATAATGTGAAAATAAACGATATAAGCAAAAAACATTTTTATTTTACCATTATTTAAATTTTAAACATATTACAACAAAGCTCTTACAAAAATTATAAAAGATTTAAACGCGTTTTTCAAAAAGAAAGCAAGTGTGAAAAAAGAATATTAGCAACGCATGCCATCACAAAACAAATATTTTTTTGTTCATGTTTTAACTGAAATTTAAAAAGAAAAGAAGTTTTTGTTCCAGAAAATAGGAAGATTACCGTACAATCACCAAAATAATAAAATTATAAAATAAATTAGCATAAAAAATAAAAACTGATGCAAGGCTCTTGCAACAAGAGAGATTGAGATTTTTTTAACTAGAATTTTAAAGAGGTTTTTAGAAAAATGCAGAGAGATACAATACTGAAAAAAACTATTACAGTAAACGAAGAATGGGATTTGAATGTGTAAAATGTGGTACTACCATAAAACCAGATGAAGCATTATAGTTATTGACCCAAATTTGCATAAATGCATTTACAAATGCCCACGTCCTGTTTCACTTTGTTCATCATCACTTCGTTGATATTGATGATGTTGTTGTTGATAGGTTGCAGAATCTGGGGTTTTATGCATTACAACTGATCCAGTATCGTCATCATCATCTTCTTCATCTTGATCTTCTCGATCACCTTCATGACCATTTGCTAATAAGCTACTGTTTTCATTAGCTTCTTCATCACTAATATAATTTTCACGTTCATGTAAAGGATGTTCAATAACTTCATGCTCATATGTTTGGGCATTATGAGTTGTGACATCAGGGCTATGGGGAGTAGGTGGTGCAGAAATTTCATCATTTTGTTCATCTCCAAAATCACTTGGAGCTGTAATTTCAATTGAAGGTTGATTAAGAAGGTGGCCACGTTGAGGTGATGCAATAGAATTATGTCCAGGTTCTTGATTTTCATCATTATATGAATCGTAATTGTGCTGATTATCAGCAGCTTCATTATGAACATCATGATCATGCTGAATATCAGCAGCTACTTCTTCTTCATGTCGTTGGAAGCTTTCAAGAGATCGATTACTAATTGGTGGTTCAAGAGTTTCTTCTTCTTGGACTCCATTGTAATGCTGTGGTTCTTCTTGTGCTTCATGATGATGGTGTTCAGTTTCTTCGTGTTTAGCTTCATGAGATGATGCACCAATAAATCCTGGCTCAAATGCATGTTCATGAGCTTGAATGGGATCACGTTCAACGTGTTCTTCATGTGAACGTTCTTCAACTGTTTCTTCTGGATCAGGGGAAGGTAATCTAGGGGGCTCATCATGTTCAGCACCAGGATAAAAGCTATTAACCATAACATCTTGAGCTTTTTGAATTGGACTTTCAGGGCTTAATAACTCTTTTGGTGAAGCTGGAGGTTCATGTTCTTCAACTTCATGTTGAACACTATGATGCTCGTCTGCTTCACGGTTATCATGTTGTTGATAAATTGATTGTTCCATTGGATTCGCATGGAAATCAGTTGAACGTTCAGATCTATCACCTTCATGGCTTTCTGCATATTGTGATTGTTTTTCATGTTGATCAGCTTCTAATTCATCGTGATGCTCGTGTTCGGGTTCGGCATGATTGTCATGACCATTATGATGATAATCATTATGTACTGAACCAGTATCACTTTGTTGCTCATGATATTCGTTTGTATCATGTACAATTCCTTGGTTTAAAGAAGCAACATCTTCAGCAATATGTCGTTCAGAAGCATGTGATGGAACAGGTGATGATGCTTCCTCATGATGTTCTTGCATATGTTGTTCTTCGTGATGTGAAATTGAATGGCTTTCTGAAGCAACTGGTGATGCATTGTGCTCATGTTCTTGTCCATATTCACCTTCTTCATGTTCAGCTTGTAGTGATCTGTTATCACTTGCATGTTCTTCTTCATGGTGAGAGCGATAAGTATGAATATCATTTTCATGCTCTGCTTCTTCATGTTGTGATCGATGGCTCTGAATATCGCTTTCACGTTCATGATGGCTTTCAGTTTCATGCTCATCAGTAAGTTTTTCAACTTCTTCTTGATTATGCTCTAATTCAGCCCCCGCACCATTGCTTTGATCTTGTACCCCATTAAATTCTTCTGCACGTTCTTCTGCTTCTCTTTGCAAAACTTCCTCAGCTTCAAAACTTGCACCACGTTTATTTCGTGCATTTTGTGTATCTTCAACTTCAATATCATGAGAAACAAGACCCATGTTTTCAATTGAACGTAAATCATCTTCATGGAAGGAATGTGCTTTATCTGCGTGAGCTTCATCAAAGCGACCAGGTGTATGATCCGTTGGGCTTGTAGTTTGATCTTCATTATGAGCTGGTTCTCGATGTGTATATTCTTGTTCAACTTCATGTTCTTCTCTATGAGATTCAATCGGTGATGGAGATTTTGCATGAACATCTTCATGTTGTGGTGAAGCAGGAGGTGAATGCTCTTGCTGTTCATGGCGCTCAGGAGTTGGGGAACGATGCTGAACTTCTTTATGTTCATGTTCTGGTGAGGCAGATGGTGAATGTTCAATATGTACTTCTCTTTCTTGTTCTTCTGGCGTTGGAGATCGGTGATGTTCCTCTTCCCGAGGTTTTGTAGCAGCATATTCTTCATTTGCTTGTTCTTCTTCTTCAGTAGGTGATTGTCTTGGAGAAGCTTCAGTGACATGAACATCAACTGGTGATGGAGTTTTAGCTGGAAGTTCTTCATGTCGAGGAGAAGGAATAGGAGATTCAACTTCTGTATGATGTGATGAAGGTAGCGAGGGTTCATCTTCTTCGTTTTCAACATGAACAGGTGATGAAGCAGCTTCTGGAGTTTGTGGAGCAACTTCTGGTGATTGTGGTGGAGAGGGTGATTTTGGCGCTTCATCTTCTGTTGTATCCATTTCTTCTGGTTCTTCATGGGGATGTTCCTCTTCATTATCGCCGACGCCAACTGCAGCAGCAACAGTGCCACCTACAACAGCGGCAGCTGCAGCAACACCTCCAGCAGCAGCGGCAACACCACTTGTGAGTTTATCAAAGAAGCCAGCAGGTTTTTCTTCCTTTACTTGAGGTGTTGGAGCAGTGCGTTGTTGGATTCTTGGTGGTTTAATAGGAGTACTAAAAATTTTATTTAATTACTGTTTCAAAATTTAATTTAATATATACCTTTCTTTATGAATTGGTGGCAATCGTGTTCCAGCATGAGTTGTTGCAGCTCTTTTAGTCGGTGAAGCTGCTCTTCGAGGTCGTGGTCTATCTGCCTGCATTTGTCTTCTCGGAGATTGTGATTTTCCTTGTCTTCTTCGATGCTCATCTGCTGAACCATGTGCACTTCCATTACTCTTTTCATGGCCATCTTTTGCTGCTTTAAGTGATCTAAAAAATGTTTTTTCATTATTACAATCACAAAAAGTGAAACTATATAAAAAACCAAAAAAGTTAAAAACAAACTGCACAACCGGAAAGGAAGCGAGAGCTGTTGCAGAAGGGAGAAGGAGCTTTGAATGATAAAAAACGGTAGATGTGCAACAACAACTAAAGCAATAACTTTTTAGCTACAGTTTTTAAAGTAGCGATAAATTTTAGCAACACAATTACAACACTTAATTCACATGGGTGAGAAAAAATGAAGAAGAAAAAAATTAGTGCTATGAAAAATATTTTAGATAAATAAATACGAAAAACGCTTGCAACAAACATCTGTATATAAATATTTTTTTTATATCTATCTCTCGCAAACCTTATCGGACTATGCAGACTATTTTGGGGTGCAGAATTTGAGAGAGATGGTAATGACCTTCGACGGAAGAACCATGATGCTGGTTGACTTGTTTGATGCCGGGCAACATTATGCGGTCCAAATGAGATATCACGAAAACGTTTAAGTTTTTGTAGTTGCTTTTGTAAAGAATCTTTGTAATTGATTAGAGTGGTATCATCAAGCTAAAAATTTGCGGAATTTGTATACAGCTTCATACAATGTCCAAGCATACCTTATGCAAAAACTGATATTTGAAAGCATTAGCTGATAGCCGATCATATGTATTTTTAATGTTAGCTTGTGCTTGTGCAGATTGTGGTTGTTCATAAGTAGTTTCAATACGTTTAATAACTTCTGTATCTTCAAAGCTATTAGAAGAATGCCGTCGACGACCAGAATGTTTAACAGGTTGAGTAGCAGATCGACGAGGGCGTGATAGAGATCGTGATAAATGATTTCGACGGAATTCTTCTGCATCTGTTACCCCACTCTATAAAAATTAAGTTTATGCAAGTTTTTAAGAGCGTCAAATTTATATATACTAATTATCGTAAAAACAAGGTAATAAAACTTACTCGAACTCTTCGATATATTTCAACTTTTTCTGCTGCATCATATTTCTTTTGTAAATCTGCTAGTTGCATAAGCACTCGTTCACGATTTCGTAACATCATATCCATCATTGCATGATGCCTTGCATATAGCTCACTTTCAACATTACCATTTTGTGATACTGGTACCCCATTTGAATCTAGCAAACCCATACGACGTAAATGTTTTTGCATATGTGGTAGAGCAAAATATTGTCGAAGATGCACATCATAAAGTGGATTATAATTTTCAAGTAATGAGTCAGCCATTTTTGATTAATATATTACCGTAGATTAAAAGGATAAAGAAAATATTTAAATATAAAAAATTTTGAAAGAATTGTTTTTTGTTATATAAATAGAAGTAAAATATAACCCGGTTTGGATATCACGACTGAAAAGGGGCAAATGATTAGTGACAATGATTATACCAGTTAAATGAAATAAAAACTCGCATCACGATGTAAAATTTATTGGAAAACAACATTTACAAAAAACACGGTTTTTTAATGGTTGATAGAAAAATTTTTTTTATAGGGGTGCAAAAGAGTGATTCAAAAAGTACAAACAATCAAAAAAGTAAATTTCGAAATTCACTAGTAAATACAGCAGATTCAGAAAAAAGAACGAGCAAAATACGGGTATAGCATATAAAATGTAAAAAAAAGGAAAAGGGGTTAATAAATAAGATGTAAGATTTTCGGCAGATTTAGTTTACAAATTTTTGTATTTCAGGAAAAATTGATGTCAAAATGTCCAAAATTTGAATTCAAAAAAGTTCCAAAATGTATTTGTTTTTTGTAGGAATTTAACCTAAAAAAATAGATATATCCAACAAAGCTTTTGACATAAATAATTTATTAAAAAAGCAAGAAAGATAATGTTCAAAATTGTTTTTGGATGGGGGCAAAATCAGTTTTTGAGGGCACATGCAATAGAACTTTGGTGGCAAAGAATCAAAAATATTGGTAATTTTGAAGAAGCAAAAGCGCTCAATGCCTCATTACGCGCGCATTAGAAACCTATAAATGGTTAAAATATTCACCACTTTTTACATTTGCGCAATCCAATTTTTTCCCACTTTAAACCTATTTTAAAAAATTAAAAATGTAAAACCATACATTTCTGCAACAAAAAAAATCCCTTAAAATGTCATCCACTTAGTTTCTATGAAGATAATCCTGTCTGGCATTTCAAGCATCTACCACTTCTTATCACTTAAAAAAAGGACTCGAACGCCTACTTTTCTTTCAGCGAAAACCGTTCCAGCATTAATAACTAAACCTTATTAACAGAAAAAAGGTAATGGCACACACAAATACTCTTCTGTTCACAAACATTCGATTTTCCAATAAACAAAATTAAATCTTTTCTTTCAAAAAATGAAACACACCAAAGAAATTGCAGCACAAAAAAACAGATTAAAAGAATTATTGAAAGCTACTTTTTTTGTATGTATTGGTTTCTTCTCATGGTAATAGAAGGCATGCAGAGAAATATATAAGAAAAAGACTTAATTTAATCTATTCCCTTCAATTTTGTGTCCCCTCATTTTTTAATGGAAAAAAAAGTAAGTAAGGAAAAAAATAGGCTTTGAAAAAAAAGATATTACTTTTCTTCTTCTTCTGGCAATGCTATATGTATTACTTGCTACTCCTATATATATGGGGTGCTTCTCCGCTACTATACTTGGTTGCAAAAAAAACAGATAGGAAGCACTTCAAAAACGTCTGCTTCTTTCTATTTTTTGGTTTTTTTGTGGTGTGTGAAAAAAAAAGAATTCATATTATGGAAAGATGTTAAAGTAATAGAATAGCATTACTACTTTAAAAACCCTTTTTAACATATTTTTTGTGTTCAACAAAAAATAGCTAAGACGGAAACGGCATTCATTTTTTTCTTTTTTTTGTGCCAAAGGTAAAAAATAGAGAAAATGAAAAGAATAGAATACATTTTTTTCTTCAAAAAAGTAACAAAAAAAAGTGTTCATTTTTTAGAAAGAAAATAGTTTTTTCAGACATAAAAAAAACGTGTGCAAATGCACATCCAAAAATGTAATTATAGGTTTTGAGAGAGGCACTATATGAGACTATTTTTTAACGTGGACTTTTGGCATAAAGTTATGGTTGACTTCTGAAGGGGTTGGAAAAAGAAAAGCAAACATGAAGAAGAAAAGCAAAGACGAGAAAAAAGGTGCATAAAATTAAAGGTCAGAAAAATTAAAAGAATATTTTTATTTGAAACGTCTAGACCGTAGACAAATGGAATTAATGACGGAATTAGGCAGATAAATTTTGCATAATTTACATTTTTTGAAATTTTATCTTGGTAGAGTTCCGGTAAGATGATAAAGTAAAATAATATGGCAACAAAAAAAAAGTTTTAATTATATGCAAATTTTGCTGTTACTATCTTTATGAGCATGATTTTCGTGACATTAACTCGAAAAGTGGAAACGAAAAGTTCTTGATTACCATCACAACGATATATTTTATAAAACAGAAAAATGTGAAGACAAAAAAAACTTTTGGGGATATACAAATTTTGCGGTTAACAGAGAACTGTATTGGTGACAGTATTGCAAAAAAAAATGAAAGTGACGAATTTTGATTGCTATCGTTGTGATAATAATAAGACTTTTCACTTCTATTTTGCATCATTACTCTCATCATAACTGATTGATGCATTGTCAGCAAAACCGATCCCAGCTTTTTTGCTTCATAATATAACTATAAAGCCGATGAATTAACACTTCAGTAATTTAAGTTATGCAAAAACACCAAAACAAAATAAAACTTTGCACGTAAAAATATTACTTTTTTCAAAAATCCCAGACAGCAAAATCTGTACAAAAAGCATTCTTCTATTGTCTAGTCAAAAATCACTTAAAAAACCTCAAATAACCAACAAAAACCTATTTTTTCTAAAAACGTGAATGCATTTTTACTTACGTTTTTAAACAAAAAATATGCTACCTTATTTAAATAATAATCATTCATTTTTTTCTGTTGCTTCTCTCACAGAAAATATGTATCAAATTTCAAGCGTTCCTCATTCATTTTCCCTTTCCCTCTCATATTTTTTCAGCAACAACATCATCATCAAAAAAATATGACTACTATGTTATTGGCCACTTTGGTATTGCTGTTGCTGTAGGAAAATATTTCTATATATATTTAGGTAGGTTGTTGATTGTCACTTTTTTCTATGCCTTTAAAAAATACATACAGGTGTATTATATTTTGTGTATTTTACACGCAAAAAAATGGATATATCAAAGGGAAAGAAAATATGGAAGTAAGTCTCTCTCACTCGCTTACTTTTTTTCTCACTCTTTTTTTGATACTCACATCTATGTGAAGGGGAAAAAACGTGTTCGACAAAAATCTCTCGGACGTTGTTAAAAATGATGTTGTTGATGAAAAGCAAACCGAACAAGAAGACATAAGTGTGAAAAAGGAAAAAAAAGAGGAGGTTGTGTTCCTTTTTCCTTCTTTCTTTTTTGTTGTTCACTTTTTTCCACTCACATTCATTTTTGCTCCTCCCTGCGCAATATTAGTTTACTTTTATTTTGAAAGAAGTTAGTAAGTAAAAAAAAGTCGATGAAAATGGCAAAAAATGAGACGTGTATTGCATTTTTGAAAGTGACAAAAAATGAACTTTTAATATTGTTTGTGAAAGAGATAAACAATGAAATTTGCGAAATCCGGCACAAAATTTAATTATCAATAAATACAAAAAATTGTTTTGAGGATTATTTTTTCAAAAACTCGTCAGATTTTAGTTTATGTAAAAATATTAAAAAGCAAAAAGTGCAGCGTTTTAGTAAATTAGTATTAATAGCACCATAGTAACCCCTTATTACTTCTTGTGCAACAAAAGTTTAGCATACAATAAGAGAGAAAAGTAAAATTTTAGCAGCAAAAAATGTGTTTGAAAAAGTCGTTTGTTAAAGAAAATCCTGCAAAACAGAAAAAAACTTAAAAAACCGAAAAATTATTTTAAAAATTTTTTTGCCGAGAAAATGGTTTTGAATAAAACAGAAAAAGCGAGAACTTGTAAAACAATTATTTCCTAGAAGTTATAAAAACAGTTTGTGTGAAGATTATTGTAGCACTTTTTTACAGCTTCTGGTTATAAACCAATACGCAAAAAATATGTTAAAAATTCATAACTGCCATAAAACAAAAGCTAAAACATCATCTCGTAACCGTCTAAAAATCTGTCAAAAAGCGAAGAAAAAACTTTGACAACAAGCTGCCATGGCACACATATAAAAGTTAATTCAAAAAAAAGAAAGCAGACTTCAAAAAAGAGAAAAGAAAAAAACACAAATCCGTTCCATTTTCTTTTCTTCTTTCCTTTTTCTTAGCATCAGAAAACGGAAAGAAAAGCAGCCGATGGCTGTTTTTTTTTCCTTCATAAAAAAATACGTTCAAAGAAAATGGGACAAACCAATTCCATATATATTTTAATGCTTTAGGGCAAAAAGGAAGAAGAAGTTAAAAAAGAAGAAGCTAACATGGCAAAAGAAAAATAGAAATGAAGAAAAATAACTAACGTCTGGATTTTTAAGTAAACAACATCTCTCACATTGGCAGTCTTTTTTTTCACTTTATAGTTTTTTTTGTGGATGCCATCTTTTTTGGCAAAAGTCATTTTTTAGTAGTTGACATTTTTCTTCTTTCAACAGACAAAAAAAGTAACATTTTGTTTTTTGTAAAATTTTAAAAAAATGTCAAGCACTTTGGGAACAGGAAAAAAAGAGAGATGATAAAAGACAATAGATTGTAAAAAGGGATTAGAGCTGTCTGTTGTTAGTAGTGGTGTTAGGGAAAAGAAATGTTGCAAAAAACATGTGAGAAAAAAAGAGAAGAGTTTTAAAGCAATTAAAATTCACTAAAACTTGTGTTTTGAATGTATTTGCAAAAGTTAACAGTTTACGTAGGTTTACTCAACTGCAAACAAAAGCATGTCGGAAAAAAAGTTGCAAGCAACATTTTACTAGACGGTCAACCGACAAAACAGCTTTGTGTTTTGTTACTTTTGTAAGCATTGTAAATACAAGTCTAGAAGACAAACATGTAGAAAATTTGACTTGAATCACAGAAATTTAAGGAATTGATATATTTTTGGTAATCAATACTTTTATTAATAACTTAGAAACACGTCATTGATCAAATTTGCAAGCTGCAATAAACCTAATACAGCTGCATTCAATAATTAACTTCTGTCTAAAATGACAGTATTCTTGCTAAAAAAATTTCAACCACCTCCACAAAAAAAAGAGCAACAGTCTTGAAAAGTTTTTAATTACACGTTTTTCCTTTCTTTTTTTGATGTTCTTCTTTTTTCATGGAAGAATTCCACAATTGACCTTTCTTCAGTCATCCTCATCATTATTGTAATTATGGATTTTTTAGCGTCAAAGAAGAGTTTGAAAAGACATTCTTTCGAAAAAGTAAGAAAAAAATATGGAAGTAGTTCAAAGAAAAAAACTTCATGGGAAGAAAGAATAAAGGCTGATCTTTTAAACTTAAAAATGGTAAATATGTTTTTCATTGTCTTTTGAGCGTGTTAGAAAAAAACGACGGATTTGATGAAACAATCAAAATGCAAAACTATGTGAGTCAGTTAAGTGATTTGAAAAACTTATTTTGAAACAGATGGATTAAAACAAGAAAAGAAAGTTTTGGGATAGATTTAACCATCTGTTATAGTAAGAAAAACCAGAAAAATTGATTTTCTTGTTTAATCTAAATAGCGTAAAAAATCAAGTTGAACTTGTATACCACTATTTTAAAAAAAAGAGAGAGTAACTTGAAACGAGAAAGAAAAAAATAAAATTTTGATCTGAATAACTATGGTTTCTGCATGTATCTTATCTTCAGAAAATACTTCCAGAAAATGGAAGAACCGAAATTTAATGAGAGTGAATAAAAGTGAATCATTAATGAAACACGTCTACTCCTTTTTTTATTCCGTTAAGGAAAAATCAAAATGTTCACATTTTTTCTCACAATGACCGGAAGGCAGAAAATCGAAGCAAAGAAGATTCTAAAATGGTTCCCTTGAAGAAGAATGTAAAAAATTTAGGTGACAAATTAAAAGTGAGTAAAAATGTCTGAGAATTTTTTTTGCGAACGTCTTCAAACAAAGGTATCAATTTTCAGAGAGAAAAATTAAACAAATTAAGGACACTGTCCGGTGAGACGTTCGAATAGAAAAAAAATTGGTTGCATTCCAAAAAAATTAAAGATAGAGACAATAAAAGGTGTGGTTTTGAAACAATAAGAATTTCTGTAAGAATATTGTGAGCGACGAAAAAAGTTTGTTTGACCACAACTAATTTTTGAAACAATGGAACAACGAAAGCGTTGTTTGCAAGGTTATTAAACGGGTTAGATGTAAAAAATTATTATCACAATTTCAAATAAACTTTAAGATCAAAACATATCCTAAAAGTTGCAAGACAACAATTTTTTCCAAAAAAATACATTTACAACGTTCATTTTTGCAACATTTTTATTGCTTTAAATGCTGTTGTAAAAAAAACTCCAATTACATCCCCACTTTTACAATGCCCGTTCAACTTTCCAAAACTAAAAGAAACCATTAAAACACCAAATTTCATTGTTTTTAATGTCTTAAACTATTGCCCTTTTCTCATTTTTGCTTCCAAAAAAATTAACTATTGAAAAAACAAATGTCTAGAGACGCTTCTTCCTTTGACTTCTCTTTTTTGCCCTTGCAAATGTCGAAATTAGACCTTCAAAACTCATCCCAAAAATATTTTTTCATGGAAGAAAGAAAAAAGGCAAATAAACCTCTTTTTTTTCATCTTTTATTTTTTAATAGCAACGAAGGAACACCTAATCAAATTTTGCTATATATTTTTTTTCAATGACATTGCTAGCTTTTTTTCTTTCATTATCGTGCTCAAAATATATCGGTTGCCACTTTTATGAAAAAAAGTGTGTACTTGTACAAAGATTTTGAAAAATATTTATTGGAAGAGATGAGAGAAGAAGCTCCCGATGGATTTTATTACTTTTATTTTCTAGCTTAAAATAGGAAGTAAATATATACAAGCAAAGTGGATACATCCTCCCATAAAACAAAAATGGAACGGATTAAAAGGAAAAGAGGGATATCCTAAATCCATCAATATATTTAGACCGGATAGACTGAAAATAGATTAAATTACAAAACCTTGTCTGCACTGTTCCCCTAAAAAGCTTTTTCGCGTTCGAAATTGTACGAAATCTGTTCGTACTCATCCATTAGTAGCTCCAAAAACAGGAAGAAAAACACTTTTTTTCATCAAATTGAAACCAAACCAAATCAAGCAATTGTGATTCAATTTCGGCTTCCTTTTTACATTATTTTGGGTTTAATTTGTATTTTTATCAAAAAATGGTTTAGTCTTAAAAACAAAAAATTTAAAAAAAGATTAATGAAAGTGTTTTTTAAAAAACATGTATCAAATTTTTACAGAAAAAATTTGATGGATTAAAGCTTTTGGAAAGATTCATTTGTTTTTTTGGCGCAGTTACCTTTGGGAAAAACAAAAAATGAAAAGATTAATAGTAAGAATTGTACGTGAAAAGTGAAAAAAAAGTAAAGTGGGTAAAAATAGAAATAATAAAGTTATTTGTTAAGTGGAAAAAACAGGAATACGGTAATAGCATGGAGAATTTGTACAGCAAACTGTGGCAATAACAAAGAAAGAAAATTTAATTGTAAGCGGAAAGTATGAGAAATTAATGAAATTTTGTAAGCTAAAAACATTTTTGGATTCCAGCGTTACTATCGTTTTCTTTTATTGGAAGAAACTTTTGCATATTTGAGTGTAACAAAATTATCAGAAGTAGGTTTTTAATGATACTCTCATTTTAATGCATTTGCAAAGAAAAAGTAATAGTAATTAAAAAAGAGAAAACAAAATGTTTTGGTTGCTATCAATCAAAAATTTTTATCAGTAATCATTGTTAATCTAACTTTAGCAGAAAAACCTTGCAAAACATGAAAATAAATTAAGAAATTCTATTTGGACACCCTGCATTCTCTTAAAAACTTATCGAAAAAACACCACTTTTAAATCTATAATTTTTACCAGATACATCGTTATTTTTTCTTCCAACTCCATGAAATCAAAAACAAACTCATCAAAATAAAAATAAGGCTTCAACACAGCCGTCACATTCTTTTCATTTTTTGCAGCTGTTTCCCCTCCAAAAACTTCCTTCCCTCATCAAAAAAAGACAAAGTCATCCAAAAATCAAAGTCATGTCAATTTTATGCAAATTTAACCCCTAAAGCAAAAGCATGAATCAATATAGACTTTTTTAGCAAGAAAAAGCAAAAACCTTTTTTTTTCTTTCCTAAATGCCAAAGATTTGTGTACCATTAAAAGGTGACAAAAATAATATATATCGAACAGAGACATAAATAAATAAGTAAGTATAAATGGTTGCTACGGAAATGGCCTTGTTTTTTTCATGTTGTTAGTGGTGTGGTTTTTGAGTTCATCGAGAAAAAAAGAAGGATTGAAAAGAAGAAGAGGGAAGGCGGAGGAGATGACGCAAATCTCTTTTATGTGTATTTTTTAAGCATTCATCCAAAAAAGCAAAATAGTCCAAAAAAAGCAATTGAAACCTTAAACGTTCATTTTCTTTTTTCATTAATTTTTGGTGCTCCTTTTTTTGTGCGGTGGCTACTTTTAATCATCATAAAAAAATGGAAAACAAAAAAGGGAATGGCACAAGATAACTCAGAAAAAAAATAAAGTCGTAAATGGTGGTTTTAAAACAGAAAATTAAAAAGTTAAAAAAAGATGCGCTAAAAATTTTAGTAAAAATTGTTGCCAAAAGTTTCAATTTTGAAGTTAAACTGTTTTTAAACTTAAAAAGAGATGAAAAATTTTAGATATCTTTTACCTTTTGTAGATAGGAAATCCCTATTAAAGACATGGGTTGACATTTTCATAACTGCCAGACATTTGTGTTTTGATCAAAATTCACATAAAGGTTCGTTGCCAAGGTAAACAAATATTTGCAGAACACAAGAGCTGTCTCTCTTTTTTTCGGCATTTATATGAACTTTGGCACTTAAAAGGTGTGTAAGTGCATCACAAAAACACGCGTTTTTAGAGATCTTGACCAAACATGGATACAATTATTATTCCACGAAATTTGTCTTTAAAACCAAAAACTCATATTTAATTTTCTAACCTTTTTAAGACCATTTTAAAACAACCATTTTTTCACCAAAGACTACCATAAAAAAGTCATACAAAAGTTCCTCAAAAAGTTTTACCACTTCGGTCATAAAAATGTGCAACAACAGCAAAACTTATTGTCGACAAAGGTCAAATCGTTTAACGCTCTTTTAGGTTTTTAGGTAGTATGAGTAACAATGGACTCGGACCACAACAAAGAGAAGAAAAGAAAAAAGGTGGCACTTAAATGTCAACAATAAAAAGATCGTGAAGACAATGGCTTCGAAAAATGTCTTGAAAAAAGTTAAAAACTTGAACTCGGAAAAAGTTTTTCTTTTAAGAAAAATTCAAGAAAAAAACTGTCAATTTAGAAGAAAGTAACACAAAACAATTTGTTTTCGATTTTTTGTTTTTACTATCCCTCATTTTATCAAGGCGGTCAAAATGGAAGGAACAAAATGACTTTATTTCCAAAAATTTTGTTACTTTTAAATATGCGAAAAATTGCTTTAATATAAAATAATGATAGAAACAAAAATTGCTTCTTTAACGTTGCTTTTCTTTCTTTTACCAGAAAAGGAAAAACAATCAATTTGGACGCTTTAAAAAGGTCATTAGTTTAAAACTTAAAAAACTTAACTTTTTTGGCCTCTTTGTAGCTAAAAAAAATGAAGCACAAAAATAAAATTGTCAAAAGTCTTCCTTTCTTTCTTTTTTTGATGGTGAAAGAAAAACAAAAACAAGAAAGCGACACATAATAGCTGCCTTCTTTGAAATGGCATGGCATGCTTTCTTTTCTTTTTTAGCTGTCGCGCATATACCAAAGAAAGAAGGAAAACGTCTGCTGTCATGTCCCATCAGGGATTTCAGCTTTTTTTCTTGTGGATGATGGAAACCAGCTGAAATATATTCTCATGCGGGAAAATAGAGAAGATGAAAATGTAAAATTAAAAAGACAAAAAGCGGAAGCAATAACATTGTGAACAAGAAAGATCGTCGTCTTTTGTTAGGGTCATTGAATTTACAATAATCTTCTACCACTTTAAAAGGGTATAAGGATGGCTTTTTTTAAAGTGTTTTTAAAGCTTGGAAAAAAATGTAATTACATTAAATAATTTTTAATTAGACATGGTATCATTTTTGGAAAAGATGCTTTTTACGGGATTCTGTCGTACTAATACAAGCGATAAAAAATGATATTAAGTTGTTTCTTGAATGCTATCTTTCCGTTACAGCTGTGCACTGTACAAAAATGGTGGAAAATATAACATTTTTCAGATCAGATCCCACTGAGATAACTCCATCAGCATCTAAAATTTTACGGAATACAGAGCTCAAACACAAATTAAAAGAATTCAAACTTCTACAATGCTCTGCTTTGCTTGAGGTAAAAATCTTCAAAGCTTTTTTAAAAGTGAGCTAACCAAAAAGCATTTAAACAAATTTTAATCTTTTTTTAGAAAAATGCCAATGAATCAACAATGATTGAAATAACTTTTACATCGAATGTTGATCCAGAAGAAATTGGAAAGTTTCAAGAAAATTTAAGCATTGACGAAAACTAAAAATGATATTTCAAATGCACTTATCGCAATAACAATTTTTATCAGTTTGCTTTGTTTGTTTGTCGAAATATTATTTTTTGGTACTGTTTTAAAAAAGAGTGAAAATAAAAATGTGGTTAAATTTTACACTTATGGCACGAACATTTTCTTTAAAAAATATTATATTTTGTACTTATTGTATTTCCAGTACTTCTCATAGAAGTAATATGTAAGAAAAATGAAATACAAAAAGTCATTTTGGAGCTGAGCTGGATGTAATAACTTGAGTACTACTGGGTTTTTTTACATAATTATGGACAGGAATGGAACAGAATATCTTTTTTTCTCTAAACAATTATTTAAAAAATTGATAGTTATTGGGAACTAAATGGAATTCTTATATGCAACTTTGATAGCTCATAACTGCGGCACACTTTTGTCAAACTTAGTTTAGAATAGAGCGGTAGCAACTTGTAGCTTAAATTGTGATATTCAAATGTAGTAATGGAATTATGTGAGTTCTGTTATTTTGGACCATCTCTATTTTCCAATAAAAAATTACTGTTAACAATTTTCCTCACAACTTTTTTCGTAAAAATATATTTTTATAAAAAAATTGATCACCATAATATGTCATGTATTACTTCACATTTTGTTTTTCAATTCAAATGGAAACAATTCAAAATCAAACGATGCTCAAACTTTTTTAACGTAAGTTCATACATTTTGTTTTTATATGTTTTTTTACCTATTACGATTATAACTATACTTCAATAAGATGAAAGAATCCTCAATGAGGAGAGCCTGCTTTTTCATTTTATACAAATATAGACGATAATCTTTTAAACTTTGTTAGTGAATATATTACAAAACTAAAAAATCGCGTTAGCCGTCTGAGGGTAAGAACGAAACGGATAACGCACTTTTTGCTTTAAAATATTATTTTATTAAAACTACTTTAAACTAAAACTTCTTTATTTTTTTTCTTATTTGATAAAAAACATAGCAGGAAAAATTAATGAGAGAAATCGTTATTCAGAAAAACAAATTGATGAGAGCCACTTATATATTGCCTAAAAGAGTTCTTATACGGAGTTCGTGACGATTGGTCGGATTTCTTATAATTAGCAATGAGAATATAATAATCATCAATTACTTATGCAACAGTTTCCTCCACAAATGAATCATTTTTTCCGTTTTTACTCCTCTTATACGTAAACGGTTATGCGCACATAGTAATGAATTTTATAAAAAGATATTTAGTTGCATTGGTTTACATTAAACAATATTTTTTTGTTTCTTGTTTTTTTTTTGCAAAATACCGTTTTTTTCTAAGGAATATTTTTAACAATTATTTAATCAACTGAAAAATCCCAAAAGAAATGCTAACAATAGAAGTGTTACAACATTCATATGTTTATGGTAAACTTGAAACAATTTACTACAATGCTGTGATGCGAAATATTGATCGCATATTTGGTCCATTAGAGGATTTTGTGAGTTGCCTATATTTTTAGCCTCACTAACTTTCGTGTGTTTTTTAAAGGATAATCATCACTTGCTTCGAAAAAGAGAAGTAATCGACACACTAACAAAAAGCATCTATGATATTTTATATAAATGGAAAGAGCAAGAGTGGAATGAATTTAAAAGACGTGGATATTATTGTGAAGAATTTGGTCGTAAGTTTTGTTTGGACATAATTTATCTTAAAAATACTCTTTGAAAATTTTAAGCTTATTTTGTTAAACAAAACGAAGGTGGTTATAATAAAATGGAAAAGTTACGACATGAACCGTGTGAAAATAAATTTTTTAAAATTTTGGCAAATACTCGGGAAACTAATATGGTAATTCAAGAAATTACAGAAATATTAAGAAAAAATTTATTTCAACAAAAGTTGTGGATAAAATTAATTAATTATTTAACTACACGAAAAGCAAATGATGTAAGCCCAGCAAGAGCTTTAAAGAGACAGAAAGTCTTGTCAATCGTAATAATCTCATTTTTAGTACCTGCTTGAAATATATACACTTTACTGCAGAGTATTTCCAAATGATTTCGTTATGCTTCAACGATACAAAGATCATGCAAAAAAATATGAAAAAGTTTATGTATTTTGGAAGAAGCGTTATAGCTTTGAAACAGCAGCAACACCAAAAATTTGGAATACAGCAGATAAACGAAGTTGGATTGCAATAGTACGATTTGAGAAAAAGATTAAACCAATAGAAAACAGAAATGGCAAGATAACACTTCCAACATTGCTTTTTTGGTACATTCTTAAAGCTTCAAAATGCAGTGTTCGATGGAAGCTATTTAAAAGTAGTAAATATATTTACAAGCTATTTCCAACTCCAATTTGTCATCGCTTAATACTAAAAGATGATGAAACAGAATATCTCTCACATTCAATGAAAATTTCTATTGTAGCTGAAAAAATTCCTAAAAAACTTTATTTGGTACTACGCAGTTTAAGCCGAAGACATTTACGCCGCGACATTTAAGCCGCGACATTTACGCCGCGACATTTACGCCGCGACATTTAAGCCTCGGCGTAAATGTCGCGACATTTAAGCCGGCGACATTTAAGCCGACGACATTTAAGCCGATTAAACGACATTTACGCCGATAAAATAACATGTGGTCAGGAAAGCGAAATAATTCCAAATAAATTGTTTTTGGAAATGTTTCCACTTTCTCAGCTCGATTTCATACCTTACTCTAGTGTTGTTGTCACTGCACTCAGCCTTGGATCAAATTTGGATCCCAAGCTAAGCATGGGCTCGCGAGGCCGAAGGCCGAGCGTTAGGCTTAGTCTTAGGTCTTAGGTCTTAGGTCTTAGGGCGAGGCCGAAGGCCGAGCTTCTTAGGCAGACCAAGTTTAGTGTAGTTGTTACATCATTTAGTGTAGTTGTCACCCCGTTTAGTGTAGGTGTCACCCCGTTTAGTGAAGCTGTCACCCTGTTTAGTGTAGCTGTCATTTCATTTAGTGAAGCTGTCACAGCATTTAGTATCTGTTTAAATGTCGTCGGCGTAAATGTCGTCGGCGTAAATGTCGTCGGCTTAAATGTCGTCGGCGTAAATGTCGTCGGCGTAAATGTCGTCGGCTTAAATGTCGTCGGCTTAAATGTCGTCGGCTTAAATGTCGTCGGCGTAAATGTCGTCGGCGTAAATGTCTTCGGCTTAAAAGTCGCGGCTTAAATGTCGCGGCGTAATTGTCGTCGGCTTAAATGTCGGGGAGCCCTTATTTGGTTACGTCTTTGCATGCCCTAGATGATGGTGAACCAACAGCATTATCACTATTCTTGCCAAACATTTATCAATGTGAAGTTAAATATGTTAGAATTTATGGTCAAAATTTAACAAGAAAAGAATTTGAATTTATTGCTGGTTATGGAAGGATTAAGGTTTTAACGGTGAAAGATACAAAAATTTTTGAAGATGATAAAACTTTAATGGCATTAGAAGATGTCATAAAAATATGTCCAAAAGTTTTGAAACTTCAGTAAGTGATTTTATCGGTATTTCACTTGACTAGATAAACAGCATCCAGAACTTATTAAATACTAAAACAACTTTTTTTAGCTCAAATCCTACTCAAATTACTCCCTTCACCTCTAAATTCTTAGCTATACATGAATTTAAAAACAAAATGCATAAGTTTAAAATTCGTAAATGTAGTGATGTAATTGATCCCAAAATTGTTATACCATTTTTTAAAGTAAGTTATTCCTTTGGAAAAAAACCACTACAAAAATAAATATGTTTTAGAGAAACGCAGTTAATCCGGATGATGATAGGGTTGGCCGGTTAATTAACCGCGGTTAATTAACCGGTTAATTAACCAGTTAATTTACCGGTTAATTTACCGAGGCATAATTTACCGGTAAATTATAAAAATTTGTGTGTAGCACAAATGAAAAAATTTTTGAAAAGTTCAACAAAAAATCAAAATTTTTTCACATTTTTCTAAAATTTTTGATAATTTTTTCAATGTCAAAAAGTCGTGAAAAGCAGTATTTTCCTCAAAAATGCTGAAAATACATGTACTCTCTCATTTTCTGTTTTTTAAATAGCTATACCACTTAACAGTTTACTGTAAAACACTAAAAACGTTGGTTAAAACTTAGAACAGCTAATAGCCTAGTTGAAAACAGCTTTAATGGCGAGTTAATAGCCGTTTTCTTGACATTTTATTAAAATTTACCTTATTTTACCACTTTTGGCATTTTCGGTTAATTAACCTGTCTACCGGTTAATTAACCTGTTAATTAACCGGTTAATTAACCGAAACATAATTTACCGGTAAATTATCCAACCCTAGATGATGATGATGAATTTTATATTACTTTTTCGGAAGATGTTGATCCAAAAAAAGTTGATCAATTTCATGAAACTTTAACAGCAATAGCAGAAGAATCATTTGGAAAATAATGCTCAATAAATTTATGTGTGAATGTCGTAATGATGCTTTTTGTCATATTTATTTTTTCTATCTATTTTCTTCTTTCTCAATAAAGAAATTATCTACTTTTTAGCATTTTCTTTGCGAGTAAAAACATGTCTATAATTGGAAGCATAAATATTTTTAAAAAATTGATTATATGTTTCTTTAATATGTTGATCCTCTTTGTAATGTATGATGATCATGGACATATTTTGCACCTAAAAATTTGACATCGGGGTACATTTCGCTTAATGGTGTCAAATTCAAATTTCATTTTTACTCACCTTAAAGAAAATCGTGATCGAAAAGTTAGCTCTCTAACTTCAATAGAAATAAAATGGCAATTTATTAATACCTCTATTTCTTAAGGTCGATGACAATTGAAGAAATACCAGGATTTGACAGCTAAGTTTTCCCCTTAACTAGAGGAGAGGAACCAAAATAAGGGGTATCATTCTTGTGTAGCTTAAGAAAATCAAAGGAAATACCAAACGACAGCGGATTTTTTTAACATTCTACTTTAAAATTTATCACTGAAAAATAATCATATAAAGATAAAAAACCATTAACAAAAATTGGAACAACAATCAAAAAAACAAAATTCCCAAAACTCCAACTTAAATATTGTCTTTTAAAATAGCATAAAATTCCACTTAATGAAAGTATTAAAGCAGATATTCTAAAAAGCCACATTGAAATTGTTAATATCTTTTCTTTAATATCTTCCAAATTATTTTCAATATTAATTTTGGCACATTTTTGTTGATAACATTTTTGAGCTTTTATCTCTTTCTCAATTTCTTTCTTTTTCATTTTTATTTTTCTTGCTTCTTTAGAATTTCGTAATATTGAGCTTTGATCGTATTCATAAATAACCTGAAAATGCAAGTATGTACATTAGTTTAATAATAGTGGAGCACTCCCCACAGTGACTTTTTTTGAAGGTTGAAAAAGTATTGCCAAAATCTTCAGATATGGACAGTCCTTTGCCACTTTTAAAAAGCAGTTTAGTAGCCAAAGTATGAACTCACTTTTTCATATACATTTGCTTCTGAAATTAAAGCCTCTATTTCTGATGATGTAATCAATTTGGTATTATTGCATGGCAAAAAATAATCACTTTCAGAAACTTGTGTAAAATTCCTTATTCCAATAATGCAACAAATAGTTACATATAAAAGTGGAAAAAGACACAAAATGCGGCAGTCCTAAAAATATTTTTATTTAAAATAAACATTATTTTTAATTATTTAAAAGCATACAAATTTTTCACTACGATCTTCTTCTTCTTCTTGATAATTTCCATCATCACTCCAACTAAAATGTATGGATGCTGGGGAAGCAGTAAGCATGTTTTCACTTTGATTTTTGAGAGATAACTTTTAAAAATACTTTTTTAACAAAAAAATAAAAATAGCTAACAATGACGTAGTTGGATGTTAGTTTATTTTTTTTGTTAAATGTTTTTGCTTTGCTTTTCCTTTTCTTTCTCTTTTTTTGTGGGACAGCTGTTATGGCTTTTTTCTTCTTTTATTTTAAAGAAGTGACCACATAAACTCACACTACTAACCATGTTTTTGAAGGAAAAAAAGGCAATTCAGTTTTTCACATGGCAAAATGTTGTCACAAAAAGCAAAAATTTTGAAAAAATATTTTAGCAGAAAATAATTTAGCGTATATTAGCTACTATCCATGATTATTATTAATTGCTCAAAACCACTAATGTTGGTTTAAAAGGAATCAATAGTGAAAACCTGGTTTAATTTGTCCAAAATTTTGCGTTTTTATGATTTACAATATTTTTCTTCAAGCTTTATTTTGTTGGCCATAATTCTGTTTATGCATGTGTCTATCCTATCTAAATCAAAAAAATCCTGCCATATGACTTTTAGATTTTTTTATTAATTACTCATAAAACACAACTTTAATAGAAAAGTTCTGATCAAAAAACAAAAATAAATCAATTATAAAATTGATAAAATATCTTTTTTTTTCTTATTTATGGATGCATTGTTGATGGCTTTTGACCAGTAGTACCATTTTGTCGAAGACCATCTGAATGTGGTGTATGAATTAATGGAACATCAGAAAAATCACTTGTTGTCATTGATTCATCAGAAGTGATTGAAGCAACATCTACAAGTGTGCCATCATCATCAAAATAATTTGGATCATTTGATAATTCACGAATTCCAATCTATAAGAAGAAATCGTGTTAGTATTGTTATGGAAAGCCATTATCATATCAACACTGATACTCTTCTTACGAAAGTAAGGACATAAATGATAATACTATATATTCAAGTCTCTCAAAGCTTTAAACTTACTTCATCTTTTCCAGATGGAGGTGATGATGTAATAGATTCTAAATTTGAAAATGAATTCTTTGAAGTAACTTCCCATGCAGCTTGTTGTGGTTGTGAAGTAATAGCTCTTCCACCATCTTCAATCCATTTAACAATATCTTCTTGAGAAATATGGCTAGCATCCTGAAAAAATAATTTGGATATTAATGGATTTCAAGAAAAGTGCAAATAAATTTTCCACTTTTAATGTGCAGCAAAGATGCCTTTGATATGGGAAAGTACAGCAAAAAATGATAACAAACAATCTACTTTTTTCAATACTTACATTCTCATTAGGAAGAAAAGGATATTCATCTTCAGTTAAATTATTAGCTTGAAGATATTGTTGATAAATATAATATGCATTGCTATCATCATTTGTATATTCATCAGCCATTGCATTTAACATTGATGGATTTGTTTCTAATGTATCATTATTACCATATATTGCAATATTTCCACCTGCACATTGTCTTGCTCCATTATTAATTGTTTCAGATGCAATTGAAAGTTCTCCTTCACATTCACTAAATGGTGATGGACCAACTGGTATTGCTTCAATTGTCATTTCAGGTGATCTAGAAAAAATAGAGAGATTAGCTTGGATTGGAGAAACTTGTGTAGTATCCCAAATGGTATTGGAAAATGTTTTCAAATATACAGTCGTAAAAAATTTTGTATCAAAAATTTATATAACCACAGTAACCCCGAAGTTTTTTTAACAATCAAACATACCGATAAACATAATTTGGATCATCACCAATAAGCAAAGGACCAGTTGAAAAATCAAGTTTTATTGAAGTAATCATATAATTTGGATTTGATGGATCCATTGCTGCACGAATTGTTGAACGAACTTGTGATTTTACTAGCCGAGTATCAGCTTCATGAGCATGTGTTAAATCAAAAGCATTTTTAGCTGAAATAAAAAAAAAGATGTAAAAATTTAATTTGGTTGTTTTTTAGAAGAAAAAGAAATTTTTTGACTGCAGCCAAAATTCTAAATTTTTACCTGGATTTTTTTGTCGTTTTTGATTCTTATTTTTTGATGATGATGACTTTTGAGGAAGCAATTTTTGGGATGCTTTAAATTGCATTACTTCTGGATTAGAGGGATATTGATTTTCTTGTTGTTGTCTTGGAAATTCAAACATTCCCATTATAGCTGCTGCTGAATTATTAAGTTGATGATTTTTCCATGTTAAAATTTTGCTTCTTTCATTATCAAATGATGATGGCTCTTTGATAATGGAATTTTCATATGCTGAAATATGAAGTGAAAGGGTGCTACTATTAATTGTGGCATCATTCTTCTTCCATTGCTTTTTTGATTCAATTTCTTCAAATTTATTAACAGATTTGAGAAGATTTAAATTAATCATGGATGTCTTGCTTGTAAATAATTTTTCTTCATGCTTATGAGGTGTTGTATTATCTGGTAAAGAGGTAAATATTGCTGCTGCAGTTTTGTAATACTGGACTATTAAATAATTTTTTTGCTATTTTTAAACCAAAAAAGGGAAAGTCAGCACGAAAGCCATTTCTATGTTTAACTGTTTGGACAAAAAAATATAAATTTGTTCAAATTTTTCTGTCAGACTAAAATAGATCCATCGTCTTTTGCCCAGACTGCAGCAATTTATGTCTTTTTTTTACCAAATTGTTTATTATCGATGATATTTGAATTGCTATGAATTTGAACAGGAGATAAAATTGAACATTTTTGAGTTCGATTTAAATTGAGGCTTGAATATTTTTCACCAGGATGAGAATCAACATTCTTCAAATATTGTTGATGTTTGTCATTGAAGGATAAAGAAGAATAATTCTTTGTTGCCATCTAAAATAAATATATATTTTTAAGCATTAATTTAAACTCCAAGGTCTACTGTAATTTTCCCGAGACATAAAAAAAGACCAGATGTGCAAAGAAATGGAAATCAGACATAGCAAAAAAACACGAAACTAGATTTGCGCCATGAAGGTTGTCTTTCTTTTATATCTGTTTTTTTTTCGAAAGAAACATGCATTCCTTTCTTTCAGTTCGACAACTGAAGCCTGGGGGATAAACAAAACATGTTGATGATGAATCATGAAATGTGAAATTTCTGTTTTCTTTTTTTGTCTAGACCAAAGCGATCACAGCTTTCTTTGCAATCGGTGATATTTTGAAATATAATTTTTGATCGAAAAATGCATGAGATTTTTACACTGCTCTGAAAAAAATATAAAACAACCTTAAAATTTCATTATCTTTAAGTTTCGCTCAAATTTGTTAAATGACTTGATTTAATAAATTCGACCAAAAGAAATATAAAAACAAAAAGTAATATTACGGTAGCTAATGAATGGAAGGTAATACTTAACAGAACTGATCTAACAAATTCCTAAAATTTTGATCAATTTTTTTCTAAAATGGGACAACACAAAATTTGCTATAATTGTTAATTTTTAACAATTTTTTCTCTTTTTTGCAACTTTGAGGGTTTCTTTTTAGAGATTAGAGATTGTTCGATGAAAAAATTCTGAAGTAGCTACACTTTATGAACCACAAGCTGCCATTTGAACAAACAAAAGAAGCTACAGTATGCCATAATTTGAAAGTAGTACTCTTGCTGTGAAACTAACAAAACTGAAGTTAGCAAAAATATTGAAAAGAGTCAATTAACAATCTATTGTTCTATTAAAACATCTCACATCATTAAAAAAACACCATAATAACAAAACTACAGCAATTTTGAATGTGGCTCTTTCGCCAGTTTCAATTCAACTGATTTGTTATACTAAAATAAAAATTAAAATGCAACATTAGTGTTATCTACTTGTATCTCAATAATTAAATAATAATTATCAGTTTGAGCGAGCGAAAATTTGTTTTAGCTTTTGCTTTTGTAAAAAATGTTGATCTTTTAAAAAATCATGCTTGTTCATCACATTCGAAAGAATATTCCTTTCAGCTTTGTGCTTGCTTTGACAAAGTGTTTCTTAATGACAATCGAGGTGTATCACATTTTTTCAACGTTGAAAATTTTTCAGCTTTAGTCTATAAAACTAAGCTGCTTACAACATATTAATATACTTCAACAACAACAATGTCACGAGCTCTTCGAATTCGTGAACAAATTGATGCTATTATCAATGACGAGATACTTGTTGCGGATATGAAAATTGTAAGCTTTTTATATCACATTTTCGTTTTTAATAATGCATGCTTTATATTTTTAGCTTCCATCAAATTACAATTTTGAAATTCCAAAAACAATATGGAAAATTCGTGATACTAAATCTACTCTTGGTAAACTTGCTATTATTACTTTCTTTTATCTATCTTATCTCTTTCAGTTGCTTTACAATTTCCTGAAGGGTTACTTATGTATTCATGCTTAATTGCTGACATCCTATCAAAACATACTGGCTGTGAAACAATTATTATGGGAGATGTAACATATGGTGCTTGCTGTGTTGATGATTATACTGCTCGATCATTGGGTATGCGAGTATTTTTTATATTTATAGACTGTAATGATCCCTTGTAACCATCTCGGAGTTAAGGCTTCATATTCTGTTATAAGGCTGGAGTGGAGTGGAGTTTGACTCTTTAACAGCCTTGGTGTGATTAGGTTTAGGAGCATTTACAATTTGACAATTTGTGCTCCATACTCATCAGTTCAAAGCCCTATTGATGTGTCATCATATGATATAAAACCGCAGCTTTATGTAAAAGCACGGCCCTTCCATCCTTATTTTGTCTGTATATCTATGTAGCTCAGCGATAATTAGACAAGAAATATTATTTGCTGAATCCACTTCATTCACATGCTTTTGGCACCAAGAAACGCTTCAAGTAACAGAGAATTACAGTATCCTTTCGTGAAAAGCTTAAACAAACTATTTGTTTTCTTAACAATGCTCTTATGGATTTACTTTTATTGCTTTCTGTAACCCACGGTTTCTGTGATTTTATACCTTTTTAATATCATCGTGACCAGCAGAAACTATTGCAGGATTTTCAGCAGTTGAAAAGAATCGTACAATTGATACTAAATCATTATGACATTCTTCAGTAATTGTTTGTTTACATTGAACAAGAGTATTTCAAAAATTTCTGTACTTCGATCACCGACAAATGTATGAAACTTTTAGTATTTTTACAGCTCATTACATATCCAAAATCATCGGAAATTCACCCAAATGAAACACAGTACTGGAGAACATTTTTAAAAAAAGCTCTCGTAAACTTTTTCTTCCATAAGCAAGGAGTAATTCTGGTAAGTTACAAATTGAAGCCACTAAAGCGGTTGAAACGCATTACTACAGTACCTAGATTTTCCCGGCTTACATTGTTAGCACAAATTGTATTTAGAATATGTTTATAAGCTAAGTATGGTAATGTTTATTCCAAAACTGTGTTGTTTCAGCCAATGAAATCTAAATTTTCTATATTACAATATGGTCATAGTTCTTTGGTACCAATGAAGATACTGCTCTAATTTAAATGTTATAGATTTTTATTGATATTGATTAAATTAGCTATTTACAACAACGACTGGAAGTGCATCTAAAATCTGATGATGCTCACCCAACTATTGAACTACGATTATATTAATATTTTCCCGAAGAAACTGTTCTGGATCAAAGCTTCTGAATTTATCAACTAAACAAGCTTTCGTGATCTATTTTACCTTTACTTAATAGCAAACAACAGAAAGTTACAAAATTACCGTACACTATACTGATAGAAAAGTTTAATTTAAGTTTAAAATACTGTAACTGCTAAATAATTACATTTTTAAGCTGTAAATAACTAATCTTGTCTATAAAAACCCCGGTTTTAAACAAATTGTTAAAAATGTTGTGTTTCAAAAATTCATTGCCAATGAGTGCCTATAATCCATGCGCACCAACCGGAACTTCTCTTTTTGCAACTATAATATAGTAATCGCCTATTATTTGACGCGTTTCTCAATAGCGGAAATTAGTAAAAAAAATTGCCAAAAAAGAAGAATTGAGCCGCTAGTTTGCTTTTCCTAAATATCTCGTTGCTCTTCCATTATGTTATAAAATATGAGGCTTTAACTCCGACTTTATCTGAAACCTTCCACGAATAGAATATTTATTATTTATATGTATAATCTTTTTTTCTTTTTTAGGATGTGATTTGCTCGTACATTATGGACATAGCTGTTTGGTACCAATTCAAGATACTGCTGGAATTCAAATGCTATATATTTTCGTTAACATTGATTTAAATCTTAGCCATTTCTTGACTGTTGCTGAAATACATCTAAAAAAATTGGGAACGCTTGCACTTGTTAGTACAATTCAATTTGTTGCTTCTTTACAGGTTAGTTTGTTGTTAGAAATACAGTGCTTAACAAGAATACAAAAAGGTTCTACATCCTTGTTACGAATTGTATTTGGAGAAATGAAATAATATAAACATTGTTTTAGATTATCAAAAAACAATTACAAGAAATTGGTATTAATGTTATTATTCCACAATGTAATCCATTAAGTCCTGGTGAAATTCTTGGTTGTACTTCTCCAAAGCTTTCTGCGGATATTGGTGCAGTTGTGTTAGTTTTTTTTATTATGTATTTTTCAAAGACACTGTACTACCTACTCTAAAACGATGCCTCATTCTTTGATAATCTTTTGTCTATTGCTTTAACAACACTCATTATTTTAGATATCTTGGTGATGGCCGATTTCATCTTGAATCTGTTATGATCCAGAATCCACATTTACCCGCATTTCAATATAATCCATATTCTCGAAAATTGACAAAAGAAGAATATGGCTTTGAATTAATGGTTAAGAATCGTAAGATGGCAATTGATGCAGCACGTGAAAAGCAATGCTTTGGTTTAATTCAAGGAACAATTGGTCGACAAGGAAATATTCGAATTTTTGATGATCTTGAAGGAAAGCTAGCTGGAAAAAATAAAGAATTTATTCGAATTTTATTATCAGAAATATTTGTTAACAAATTGGCGCTGTTTAATGGAATTGAATGGTATGTTATTTTGTGCAGCACTGTACTTTACAAATTCATCTATAAATATTATTTTTTCAGTTTTGCTCAAGTTGCATGTCCTCGACTTTCAATTGATTGGGGGCTTTCATTCAAAACTCCGCTGTTAACTCCATATGAACTTGCATCAGCCTTAGATTACACAACATTTACAACAAATGAATATCCAATGGATTTTTATGCATATGATTCACGTGGTCCATGGACAAATAATAATGAAAAGCATCGTCCAAGAAAAGCTCCAAGACCTCATCTTACTGTTAAAGCTTCATCGTGATTGTTTAAAAATGTATTGTTATTTTGTTGTTGATTTTTAAATTTTAATAAAGGTATATATTTATGCTTAATTTTCAAGTGCGTTTTTTCCTAATTACATTTGTCATCAGCTTGATCAAAACTTTACATTTATATCGTTTGCATTGAGGGTATATTAGTACAATGATATTGTTGGTTACGGTAATTTAGTTATCATAAAGCGTGTTTCCCTTTTGCTTTTAATCTAGCAATGATCGAGGGATACTGTAGCACATGACTACATAGTTATATATATGCAATAAACTTTCTCAAAAGACGTTCGATAAACCTTGTCATAGTTTACTATTCGACATATTAGTGATGGTTTTGTATGGTTAGGATATAACAGCTTCATTAAAAAATTTTTTGAGAAACTCACCATCACGCAATTTTAGTTGTGCTAAGGGTTTAGTGATTTACTGTAGCTAGAAAAAAAATTATAGATTAAAAATGATTGAAATATCAGCCTTGTTTTGTTGAAGGTATATAACGAATATTCTTCAAACTCACACATAAAAAATGATAAAATTGCAAAAGAAAAAAGATACACAAAAATTCTTAAATTTAGACAATTTTTGAAATTTATAACAAAATTCAGGAATTTTGAGAACTTCACATGTTTTCTTGCAAACAATTTTCAGAAAAAATTTTTTTAGCAACTTCAAATTTTAATAACGACTAGTTCTTTGCTACCGTAATCCCATGCACTTCTTAACAATTATTTTGTTTTATGAACAAAAATTAATAGAAAAAAGGTTTAACATTTTGTGATTGTTTCCCTTTTAATACCGTAACCCCTTTAAGCTTTTTATTTTCTTCTCTGAAAAATATATTTACATAAAAAATATTCAAGTCCAAAGCAATGTAACACATGATTTTAAGCTCGTGTTAGTGTAAAAGAAAAGTAAATATGTTTGTTATTTCATGGTTTATCTTTGGAGTCCTTGTTAATTTGGGTAATGGAGCGTAAGTTTTTTATATATTCTTGTGGTAAAAAGTTTTTGTTTGTGATTAGCACAAGAGCTGTAGAAATATTAGAATGATATATCTTTATTGGTAATATTAGATTACTACAATAAATTTTCGAGTGAGCTGCAGGAACCAGTAAGGATTGAAGTAAATGGTTGCTGTAGTTGGATATAACTTATATCATATGACAACTTTCTTAATTTATTGCAATACAAAAAATTTTTAGTGAACTACAATTATTGTAGCACAGCATCCAGCAATTTATATTAAAATTATTGTCAGTGAACTACTATAGCTAGATTACTTTGACTAAGCTAACGTAGTTATTTTACTTTGTTTATAACTTTTACAACAACTTTATCCTGTCTTTTTTTAGTATGATACATGCATCTGAACATTCTGAAATTCCAGCAAATATTTCACTTACATCTGATTCATTTACATATGCTGATAAATATGGTAATACCTATAAAGATGATGATTTTGGTCTGTCATTAAGACTCTGGACATCCAGTCGTTTATGTCCTTCAAGTGTATCTGTTACATATAGTTTTACTATTTCAACAAGCCAATCAACGTGTAAATTTTTTATTGATAAAAGACCACAATCTTTAACATTCTCATCACAAATTCTTGGAAATGTTCAATGGCAAAATTATGAATTTGGTGTTAATGATACATCCTACGATGAAGAAGTATTACTAAATCTTACAATATTTAATAATAATGGAAATGTACAAGTTTTTGGACATGCTACTGATCTTCGATGCTATGCGAATATGTTTAAAAATGAAAGTATCGTGTCAATTACGGCAAAAGAATCAACAAGATGTCGATTTGCTGCACTTGTGGTATGTTGAAAAAGATATTTATGGGAATATGAGAGGATATATTTATCTGTAGTGCTTAGCAACTCCAACTTGCTTGCATAGCCTCCCTTTTTTGGTCAATCCATCAACTTCTTGACTACGATGACTGGTAGTCAAGAAGTTGATGGATCGATGCCCGTTTGAGCTGAAAAAATCTTTTTTCAATATTTATTTTCGAATTTATTACAGGCATATAGAGATAATCAGTCTAAAAAACTTTTTGTATTCAACTTGAATAGCTCAGTGGTTAGCGCACCTGCGTAACAAAGCAAGTTATCAACGAGACAGTGGTGGTTCAATTCCCTTCCATTTTTAATAAACAACTTCTTTTTTTCAGCAAGGCATGGAAAGTGGCATAAACTTTGATGTTCCAGATCCAAATATTTTACATAATTATTACATTGATAAATATACTCTGTAAGTTTTGCTTTTCTAATTCTTTCTTTAAATTACAGTAACTTTTTAGAATCGCCATTTTCTCAATTCTTTGTGCTTTTATCATAGCTCTTGATCTTGCACATACTATTTATTTTTGTTTTACGTAAACTGGATTAGTGTATGTATAACTGTTTTGAAGAAGAGTTAATAAAGTTGGATTGTACAAATGTCAGTGATTTATTTAAAGATAGTTGCTACATGATGCCACAAAGGTTTATTCATCGCTTAAAGATAGCTAAAATGCGTGTTGTTGAATCGAGAAGAGCAACAAGTAATGATTTAAAAACACATAGATGAAACAAATAGCTGCCAATAATAAAACTTACAAACAAAGCAACAATAAAATATTAGTCATTTCACGTAATCATTTGCAATGTTCAGTGCAAATTTTTTACGTATGTCAAAAAAAGTGATACAAACAAGAATAACTTTCAAAAATAAATGTCAAACATAAAGATAGAAAAACAAATAAGAAAAAAAAACAACTACTGAACAAATTTTTTGTTGTTTGAATCAAACAGTTTGATTGAAAAAATAAAACTTTAATTTGAAACACATTCACCAAAATTGAAAAAAAAAACATATTATATTATTTATTACATTAAACTATACAAAAAAATACATCTATAATAAATTAATGAACATTTACTTGTAATGACTGATCTGCAAAGCGTTGACACATAAATGGTACTTTTGCTGGTTGACATGTTGTAGATAAACCTGTATGTCCATCAGTATCATCGGTATAATAATGAGTTTGACAATTATTTGCATTAGGATCTGGAGGCGTATCATCGGGATAATTATCGACAATAAAACTAGAATTTGTTCCATCAAGTGTAAAAGTGTCTCTTCCCAATGATCTAATTCCAGTCCAAAATCCACCTTTCCCGGGATGTAATCTACTACATTTATGTTCTAAATCATATGGATTAAGAACATCTAAAACATATAAAAAAGATTTTGTGTAATAAATAAAAGGTTATAAAAATTACCTCGTTGCATATCAAGTTCTCCTCCATTTTGAGCAACCGAAATATGTGAAGCACCTCTACGACAAGCAGAAAAGGCTTCAAAAAAATTAACACATTCAGTATGAACTTTAACACACATTCGAAGTCAAGGAATTAAATGCCATCCGGTATTACATTGAAGTTTTGCCCATCTTGGAGTTTCACATAATGCATAATGGTCTTCATTATAATCTTTGACATCAAATTTTATTTTTTTTTGATTAAATATAGCACCATAATTAGGACATTTTAAATCAACATCATCTAAAGAATTTTTATTTGCACCGCTTTCCCATTGAATTACTGAATCAACATCATACAGAGATAAGTTAAAAACACGATTCCTGAAAAAATGAAAAGTTAGCATTAAAAAACAACTTTAATGACAACAGGGTTCTGTCAAATCTTCTTTAGTTGATTTCAACAAAAACCACGGGAAAAAACAGAATCTTTAATGGTAAAATTCTGATTACACAGGCGGAGTCACGACAGGTCTTCGGTGAATAAAAATTTATAAGATGTAAACAGTGTTTCCACTTTTTAAACAACCTGCCACCGCTACCGGTGGCATATCACTTTGAACAGTCCTTGTTTTTTTTGTAACATCGCCACCGCTTCCGCCACCGGTGACAACACAACCAGAAGCTACCGGTGGCGGTGACACGACAATACTGGATGTAAAGGCCCATGCAGCTTTCTCTAACATAAATGAGCAACTAACTTGCAAGATTTTATTCATATTATTTTAAAAATGCTTACCAAGTTTTTCTGCTTATATATTGTGACATAACTGTACTGGGTCTTTCATAATTAAAATTTTCATTTTTACCATAGCCAATCCAATATCTTGCATTTTCATCCACATCAAAATGATTAAAATAAACTGTTTGAGCCCATACTTTGTAAGCATCTTTTTTTGGACAAGTTGCTAATCGGCCACCATAATCATATCGACAAGTTTCAATTGCATCACGAAGATTTAATTTTTCTTTAATAATAACTAAGCATGAGCCTCCATAATAGCCAGGAAAACATTGATCTCGAATAAAACCTTCTTTTTTTGGTTTAGTTCTGCTATTACATGTTGTTGAATTGAGAAGAGCAACAAGTGATAATCTAAAAATATTATGACGTTTATATACATATATTTATTACACCGCAGAACTCTTTTGCAGAATTCCAGTAGTATAACAACAGCGAGGAATATTTGAAAGGACGGTTGTTTGCCTATATTTTTCGCTGCTAGAAGACTATAAGAATCTAAAAAAATTTAAAATTCTAACAGTTTTCATACATTCTTTAAACAGTTTTTAAGCAGCGAGAAGTTTAAGCAAACAGTCTTCCTTCCAAGTATTCTTTGTTGTTGTCATACTGTTGAAATGCTGCAGCAGAGTTCCCCTATGTAGCTAACAACAAAACTTACAAGCAAAGCAAGAACAAAATATTCATCTTCAGCTTAAAACACTTGCAATGTTCAATGAAAAAAAAACTGTGAAAAGATATAGATATAAAAAATCAAACCAACTTTCATGCAAATTTTTTTGCAATAAATAAAAATACGATATTTCTCAAAAATGTTTATCAAACAAAAAAAGAAGCAAATAACTTTAATGAGTATATTTTTTGTTAGTACAACATTTATTACATTAAGCAACATCAACTTGTAATGTTCGTTGACACACATACGGCAAATTTAGTTTGTTTGGATCTCGGCAAGTTAGTGATCGACTAGCATCAATTGCACCATCCCAAGGAATTATTTCATAATAATAATATCAGCATGAAATTATTTCAGAATTAAAAGGTAATTCAAAAGCATGATCCCTAAAACATTGTATCACCTCCTCTTCAAGAACTACATCAACCATCTTATTCATCTCAATCTACAAATACACAAAGATATCATCCACCACCATCAACAATTAAGGGACATGGATTACCTCCTTCTCCTCCTTCATTTCAACAACCACATCGTCAAGTACAACAGCAACAACAAATGTCTTTGTATCCGTCTGTATCGGCACCTCAATTTGGTCCACCTCCATCAGCTTTTCTAGATTTGTCATGATTACTGTATTTGCAGTTTTAATTTATACATTTTAATTTTTCAAGTCATGGTAATCCATTTTCTCGTCAACAGTTTTAGCAACGTCTTGCTCGAAAATTAATTATATAAATCCATAAATTCTTCTTTCTTGTGTATTACTGTAATTAATATAATGATTTGAATGTTTACTGTTTTAATAAACTTTTGCTATTTTTTGGAACAGTAATATATTAGTAGTCCGATTTGCTGCTGTTTTTAATATATACGACTTAATGAGCTTTTTTATGAGTTACTGTAGAAATGACCGTCTCAAATATTCGTTCATTTAAACATATTTGATACTTTTTGCTCATCGTTTTTGTGATTCGAAATTCAGTTAGATTAATTAAAAATTCTTATGGTGGCTAAAATTTTGTGATGTTACTGTAGCCTTTTCATCATCCATCTTTCAGTTTTTTTATTCATTGTATCATAAACATTTTCTGTGAAGAATTAACGTGTCTTTCTAATCTCCGCTACAGTACCTCTTTTAGAATCCAACACAAGCAATTCAATTCTTTCATAAATTTCTTTTTTTTATCTTTATTTTCAAAACATGGTAATTATCTGTTTACCATTGTACAAATTCATACAATAAAACCATAAATAAATGCAATACAAAAAGAATCAATACAAACACACAAAAAATAAGAAAAATAACATTGGTCCTTAATATAATCACCATTACCCAACAACATTTATAACCTTCCTTCATTCTTCCATTTCTCTAATTGTGTTCCATATCAACATCATTATCAAATGCATCAACAACTTCTTCAGAAACAGCAGTATGAGTAGCAAAAGTAGTAGTTGTTTTAGTAGCAGTTGCAGTAGAATGAGCAGAACGATTGAAAAATGGTAATACACGAGTTTCTTTTGCGGATGGACGTTTATCTTGTTGAAATGTGAGCATTGTATCAACTGTATCTCGACAATCTGCAGCAACATCATGTGGCCAACGATATCCTCTTCGACGTTGCTGTTCAACTATTACACTACTATTAGTGTTTTGTAAAGCACGAAATGGCATTGTTGATGTCATTGCAACGAAACATAAAACACCAAGTGACCAAATGTCATTCTTGTATACATCATATGGTACACCCATTATAAGTTCTGCAAAGAAAAAAGGTTTAAATTAAAGTAGACAAAGACCTGCTGTAACAACAATAACAGCAAAATATGCCCATGACAAAATGATGCCTTACCGGGTGATGAATAAGCTCGAGAACCACAATATGTACGAGAAAGGAAATTTGTTGGTTTAGGACAAGCAAATCCAAAATCAGCTAATTTTACAGTACTGCGACGACTGATTAAAACCTAAAACATATGTACATTGTTTAACATTCAAACAGAGTGATATAAAAACCATACATTTTCAGCTTTAATATCACGATGTGCATAATGAAGCTTATGCATATAATTAACAGCTTCAAGAAGACTACGCATCCATCGACGACCAATATCATTAGGTAAAGGACCGGTTTTTTGAATATGTGTGAGCTATAAAGAAGACATATATGTATTGATGGTCTATAAAAAAGAGAACTTACCAAATCTCCATTATGACAATATTGCATTACCATAAAGAGATAATTAAAATCATTGCATGCAATAGTCTGAAATAGTTCACAGATATTTCGATGGCGAAGTTTTGACCAACAATCTATTTCACGTGGAATAAAATATTTTCTAATATCTGCACCGACTTCATTTAATTTAATAACTTTAACAGCAACCTATAAAATTAGAGGAGTTAAGCATGTTCAGGATCAAGTACAACGTCAAAGAATTAAATTGCCGAGTTGGTTTTGACCGAAAATCGCTACTTTTACATTGTTGCCATTTTGGTAATTTTGAAGCAAGAAAACTAATTTTTCCATCAACGTGTTCAAAAAAGTCAAAAATAAGACCACATACTTCCCGATTAGCATGATAAGCTTTATATACTTTACTGAAATGACCAGAACCAAGTTCAAAGGATGAATATGTTGTGATACCAAAACGTCGAAGTACGGATGTTGGTGATGGAGGTTTACCACGACGTGCACCAGCACCAGCAATAGAAATATGTTGAACATCAGAACGATGATTTTTACGTGGACGTAAATCATAGCGTGGTTGATGATCGGTAGATGGTTGTTGCTGCTGTTGATCTTTATTATCAACACGGCGCTAAAATTGACGTATATATATTACTCATGCTTGAATTAAAAGATGTTCTTTTAAAAGAAGTCCTTATCTCCACTTAAGATGGATCAAACATTAGGGCTAAAAAATCATTAAAAAACTTACTTTAAAGTTGAACATTTTTAAAAATACCAGCTTAACAACGAAGAGCGCGTTGTAAATAGAACAGTACTGCTCCAATTAAAAAGAACAAGCACCAATTTTTTTCAGCCGTTTTGTTATTGGCTTTCAAACGGAGTTATTTCTATAAAAAGAATAGATATAGATGATAAGAAGAAGGTACATACATCAACTAAAAAGCAACACGGATATGTAAAATACATACATGTAAAAAAGACAATAAACAAGTAGCACGCAAAATGAGGATAAAAGAAAATTGCTGTTATTTTGGAAAAGTTTTTTACACAGTCGATCTATCTGGAGAATATAGCCATGCAAAGTTTCTGGACGAAAAGATTCAACTGTTTCATCTTTTGTAGACATGCAAAAATATTTGAGCTATTAAAAAAGCTTATTACCCTTATATATTAGTTGAAGAAGCTTAAGATAAAGATATAAAAGAAACAAAGCAATAACAAAATGCTGATCCTCAAGGCACTGTTAACAATGAAACAAAATAGGTATAAAAAAAGCACGTTTGAATTTTAAAAAAGGAACAGCGGAAACATTTTTTTTCAAACCCTCGCTCACTTTGCTATCTCCAAGTGAGAGTGGTGTGCGGCGCACGTTTCTCAGACCTTCTCTCTTGCATGCGTGCTAGCAGGTTTGAGCACTATTGAATAAAAAATTAAAAACTGTGCCCACCTAATATTACGAAATGTTTCGAAAAATTCTCTGTTCAACATAAGAAACTTTTTTTAAGAGACGCAAGTTTTTTTTCGAACACTTTTATCAAAAATTATTGCCATTGTTTTCTTTGGGATTCCCATTAGTTAAAAGATCAAAATAAGTTAAAAATTTTAAATTACTGTTATTATCAAAAAAAACCTTTAAAGAAGTGATAGGAACGTAAAAAGCTGGAAATAAAGAATTTAGTGTCACTCTCATCATTTTACTTTTACAGTGTAACAAAAGTGATAGTATCGCTGAAACTTTGAAAACAAAATTACATAATCACCTATTGTATCCGAAAATGTGCAACTGTAGCAGACAAAGTTTTTGAAGAAAAAAAGTGTAATTTTTTGAACATACTGTATCCAGAAATTTTAATAACAAATAACAAATATTTTAGCTCAGCTTCAACTGCTATAACCCCACATACATTTCTATGTTTACAAACATTTAACTTCCAAAGTCATCTACAAAAATTTCATACTTGTAAAGTTAACAATTTTTTCGGTATTGAGTTACACTACTATGTATAATTGCTTAAAAAATTTTTGCACAGTTAGAAATTATCAGCAAATATTCAGGTTTAGGTATTATGAAATTGCGTAATTAAAAATTTAAGCTATTATAGTATCTCGAAGATGCAAATCATGAATATCAGCTTTTTTTTGTGAATTCATTGTGTTACTTTTTTGTATATTCTCTAATGATCCACGTAACAGATTTGGTTTCTTTATGTATTCTTTTTTATCCTTACATATCACTTTTTCTCTTATCATGTCACTGATAAAAAAGAAGAAAGAAAAATATGCCTTTTTATAAAGTCTTTTTGTTTTTGTTTACCGGTTTTCTCGCTAAACGACTTAAATGGCACTCAAGTGCTTTTATCTCTGTGCCCGTGGACCTACTTGTCAGGATACCGAAAGTGCTTGAAAATTAATGTATCCTAAAAATATTTTATTCCAAAAAAAGGTGATTACTTAGGTTATAAGGTTATAAGAGAATTTATTATATTACCCAAATCAATTGCCACAAATTTAAAAAAAGTCTCTTAAGCCATTTTCCCATTTGAACAATTCCAATTTTCGTTGTCTTTAAAAATTCATTAATCACTTTTTTTTCTTCAAAATCTTCAAATGGAGTCGTTAATAGTGTTCCTTTCCCCCCCCCCCCCCCCGTTCCCCGGCGGGGATCCCCGTCCTTCCCCGCCGAGGACGTCCCCGTTTCCCCTCCCCGCTCAATTTTCATCCCCGTTATTTTTTAAAATTGTTTCAAACTAGTGTTTTTTTACGTTTAACAGGTCAGAATAGCATTATTTAATGATAATATTAACTCCCAATACCATTTGGAATTGATTTAGAGAATTTTCGGAATTTTCCCCGAAAATCCCCGTTTCCCCGCTATCCCCGCTCCCCGTCCCCGCAGACATTTCATCCCCGTTTTTTTCCCCGTTCCCCGCTTTTTTCCAAAAACGGGGGGGGAGAAGGAACACTAGTCGTTAATTACACATCCATATTTTTTTGAGAAACTTCAAAGTGATTTTCTTGATAAACGTGTTAATTATGAAAGAGAAAGAGCTGCTGAAGTAGTAAGTAATCCTTGTTAGTTCTTGTTAACGTGCCAAACTTTTAAGAACGCTTACGATAAATTTGGTGAATACTGGTTTATTGATTATCTTACTAGTAAGGTATATTGGTCATTAAAAAATTGGAAGTTTCTTGAGCAGCGTGATTTTGAAAATCGTATTTGGTTTTGCGATGAATTTGCTCGTATGTTTTATTTCTCAAATTTTTTGAACATGCCCTTATTTGTTAATTTATCTTTTAGCAGCATTACGCAGGGATAGCTTCATTGTTGATGTTTTACCAGCAATTGAAAAAATTAGGAATGCTCAACATGAAAATATGTGGTGGAATGCTGTATATGAAATTAGGGTTAAAAGTATCACATTTTTTATATCGGAAGTTGTGAATAGACTAAAATTAAATTTATTTAATCAAAAATTGTGGAAAAAATTAATTAATGTTTTGGCAAATGAAAAACATGATAAAGTAAGGAATTTGTGCAATCTTAAAATCGAATTTTAATAAGTGCAATTTTCAGCATTTAATGGAAGTGTGTTCTTTTTATTGCAGAGTTTTTCCAAAAGATTTTGTGATCCTACAAAGATATAAAAGCCTTGTAGAAAAATGTGGAAAAGTACATGTTTATTGGAAAAAGCCATTCGCTTTTGAATGCTTGGGAACCTATAAGGCCGAAAATCAAAATGCAATCTATTTTCCTAAACAAAGACCAAATCCTGCTCCAAAAGTTACTGGTAGAATTTCGATTCCTTCGACTCTTTTATGGTATATTCTTAAAAACTGTAGAAGTTATCGAAGATTGGCATTGTATTACCGTAGCAAACAGATCTTCAAATTATTACCAACTCCAATTTGTTATCGCTTTGTTATAGCTGACACTGTCAAAAAAACTTTTTACCTGGAAGATTCGATTGCAGTTTCTCCAGATGATAAAGATATTCCAAAGAAGCTATTTTTAGTAAATTCTTTGCATGCTTCAAATCTTAAAAACCATCCAACTGCTTTGTCGAATTTAATTCAAAATTTTTATAAATGTGAATTGAAGTACCTCCGAATAGAGAATCAAACGTTAACAAAAAAGGAATTTAAATTTTTGGCAGCTTTTGGAGCCTTACAGCTATTATATTTAGAAGATGTAAAAGTTTACCAGGGTAATGATCAATTGATGGCATTGGAAGATATTTTAGATATGTGTCCAAATATTTTAAAATTTAAGTAAGTTATATCTCGTGCACGTCTCTGTTATTCATATGCTAGAGAATGTCAGCCCCTTCGGGGTTGTTGTTCCACTATTCTTGCTTTTATTAATTTTTTTTGCAACACCTTACCCCCTTTGCACCGGCTTACGTCATCTTGCGTCACTTGCGTCAGCTTGCACCGACCAGCCTACGCCAGGCTACCCAGCTTGCATAATTTTATTATCATTATTTTGCAGAATTTATCCTACGACAGTGACTACAAAGACATCAACATTTCTTCAAAACATCCAATTTGAAAACAAATTAATAGAATTCAAGATTTATAGCTGCTCTGATATGCTGGATCCACATATGCTAAACAATTTTTTTATTGTATGTTTAAAAAGTCTAATAAGATCTTTTAAAAGGTTAATTTTTAGAACAACTGCGATGATGACATCTATTTCGATATCAATTTTTCAGATGAGGTTGATGGAGAGCAAATCTCTGCTTTTTATGCTGCGTTGAAATAAAACATTTAACACCTCTATTTGATCGATTTTTTTGTTTTTTAATATTTTTTCTAAATATTTTTACTTTTGTTATACATTTTGTATTTCATAAGATGTAGTATACAGTGAATTAAAAGACCTCGATTGTTCTTCATAATTTTTACCAAACTTATATAAAACATCTATGGAAATAAAGTACTATATACAAAGCTTTTACTGCACCACTATAAAAAAAAGACTTAAACATTTTTTCGCCATTAATTGTAAAATTAACGTAGGTAGAAAACTGTTGTGATGCACTTTTTATATTGTATTTGATAGGTTAAACTTATAATTGAAAAAATATATAAGAATGATGCTCCTGGAATTCTTCGTTCTTTAGAATGTGGTCAGTGGTATCTGGCTCAACAACGAAGAAATGCTATGCTTTGCATTATGGAATATGAATTTACTATTCTGTCAACTCTAAGTACCGTAATCAAAATGGAAGACGTTGGTATCTTCGTTTAGAAAGAGATGGAGTTTTAACTATCAAGCATCAAACAGTTTTTGATGGAAGTGAATATTTGATTGCTGAAATGAAAGGTGACACTTTTCTAATAGCCGATCCTTTATTCACCTATTTTGTCCCATTATCACTTCAAATTTAAAAAAATTGATAGTTTTTTATTATTTTTGTCAATCTTAGGGTTAACCGGTTAACGCAGAAGCGTCAAACTTTTTCGTGTCCAAAAACAACTTCAAAAAATAACTTTTATAAAATCTTTAATCTTCTTTTAAAATTAAAAAAATTGATAATTTTTTATTATTTTTGTCAATCTTACACTGTAGTTAAATTACGAAATAAAACTGTAACATAAAAAGTAACAAATATTTAAATGAAAAGTGATGCATGTATTTTTTACCGATGATACTGTATTTCTGATAGCCCTACTCTAATACTATCTTATGACACATAAAGGGTTTCTTAATCTCAAAAAAGTTTTATAAAGAAAAACAAAAAGTTGCCTTTTTATTGCACGGCACTGTATAGAAAACATAATTTTGATAGATATCTGTTTAAACTTGAATACAATGCAAGAGCTACAAATACTGTATCTATTTTAAAAATCAGTTTTTTATAAATTCTTTATAATTCAACATAAAATTCAAAAAGGAAACATCGTTAAAAGTGAAATCAAACAAACAAAATCATAAAAAAACAGTTAAAAAAAAAGAGATTAGCGATACTTTGCAATTTCTCTTGATTGAATTTCTTCCATCTTTTTACGCTTTGCTTGATCACCATATTCAAAAACAGGTGGTACAAAATCAAAGGATTCAGTAGCCAAAATTTCATCAATGACTTCATTGACATGAGGAAGAAACAACCAAGAACGAATAGTAATAAGTGCATGATTTTTGTTGCGCTAGAATAACAAAAGACTTAAAAAATTTGGGTTAATAAAAGCTTACTTTCATTTGTTGATAAAATTCATGCATATCAAAATCATCGGCAATACCAGAGAAACTAATTTTTTTCACAGTACAACAGGCATTAAAAAATTCAGCGTAACGAGTATAGCCATCAAAAAAGGGATTTGGATTTAATAACATATAAATATCAATTAGTAATTTATATCAACTTACAAAGTAACAATTTTTGCATCAGATAAAAGTTTGATGATTTCATCCAAAGGTAATTCTGTACCGTCTTTATATGTAACAATATTAGTGCCAATTCGGCAGTCTTCAACACCGGCAACAAGAAATTTGAATTCATCATACGAAAGAATTTGATTAGAAAGTTGAAGAACTTTAACATCATATCGACACATTTTAGGAATAAGATCCGAAGCAACAGTAGAATTTGTAAAAGTAGGAACACAAAATTGTTTTGTTATCCAAATTTTGTTTTTAAATATTTTTGTATCAACTCTTCTTTGTTGGTGCCCATATTTATTTGAATCATAATGATACCATCCAAAAGAATGCTGATATTCCAGATGCTTTAAAAGAATGATTGGATTTTTTATAAAGAAAATCTTGCAGCTTTCAATTAATTTTTGATATACTTGAGATGATGAAGGATTTTCCCAGATATATTTCATTATTGGCCTTGAAAATGGGAAATCTTGTGGTAAAGCTGAATCACGAAATTGTGTTGGAGTTGGAAAAAATAATTTTGATTCATCATTTTCATACATTGTAGATAGCATTGGTAAAAAATCCCGATAACGTTGACAATTTAAATTCACAGTTTTGCGTAGATTGATGAAAAAGGAATGTCACAGTGATTATCTAAAAAGAAACAGCAGCATTAACAAAAACAAAACCGCAAAAATGTAAAAATAATTTCGACAAGATATAATTTGCTCGATAAATTCACAGCATTCAAGGGCTCTCGCAGACAGAAATAAAAACTTTTTTTGCTAGAATACCAAATCTCAAAAACTCATCAGTGATTTTTTTTATTGTGACCTAATTAAATATATAAAGCTGCAGCTGAGCACTACAATTTGGGGGTCTATTTGTTAGTGTCTCAAATATTTTTTTGCTTTCAGAGAATAATCGATGTGTTTTTTTTTATTTAATCCATCGTTTTTTATCGTTGAGAAACTGTTAAATGATAAGCATGAATAGTTTTACTGTATGCTTGCTTTCGCTGTATTTTTATCCCTCTTTTAATTTGTGAAAATTGATATTTTTATATTTTATATCAGAAGATGATGTAACATTAGTTCCTTTACTGTTGAAATAAACCATAATTGAATCAGCATTGGTTTTTGATTCACAAAAAATTTGATCAGTTGTATGGAGCTATTCTTTACAACTGATGTGTAACAGTCTCTTTCTCTCTTTTTTGTTGCCTTTCTCTTCCTTGCTCTCTCTCTTCTTTCTTTGGTTTGAACAAATTTTCATGTTATCAACCCTTGGCCAGTTGTTGCTTCCTTTGCTGGCTATATTAAAATTATTAATAAATCTATTAAATAAATTCCATTCTTTACATCTTACATATGAACATTTAATCAAAGTAATAAAAGATAGCTTTTTATTTATTTCAACAACTATCATATTTTTATATGCCACAAACATTTATTTTAGTCTTGCGTTCTTTTTATAGAAACACATGACATCATTCCAAGGGCTAAAAAAATGCAAAGACCGAAACACACTGACGCAAAAGAAATAGCCATTGGCTTTTTCTTTCTTTTCTTTCTTTTATATTTTTAAAGCAATTGCTTTTTTTACGTTTTTTTTTAAACTTTTTTTAAATCAAAAATTATTATTGATCAATTTAATTAATTTTATTGCGCAAACATGGCACAGCCTCAAGCAGAGACAGATCTTATGAATTATACTACAAGATCAGTTCTTTATCCTTATTACACTCCCGTATCTCAAGCAAATGAAAGAAGAAGAAAGGAATATGTGGTAAGTTTCAGATAAAAAAAATATCTCTAAAAATGTTTTTTGTTTTGTAGAATGATAGAATGTGTTGTGGTGTAATTCTAATGATTTGTATGTTCTTTTCACCATTGATGATTGAAGGGTTTTCAAAAAAATATTTTGATAATTTCAAGGATATCACAGTATCATGCAATTTCAATGCTTCAATGACAAAAGATAATTTAAACAATTTAAAAAAAGTGACCAAAGATTATGAAAAAGTAAGATATTTTTTAAAACACACTTTGTGGTGTGAGGCACAGCAAAAAAAAGATTTTTCTAAAAATTTACACATGCTTTCCACTATGCCTAACCCGGAACCAAAGTGATTTGACTAAAAGTGCTGTTTTTGCACTTTTTTGGGCCATTGAAATTAAAAACGGCATTTCTGTGGCTGACGATATTGGCATAATTTCTAAAGATATATACCAAATCGAGGTCGCTGATTCCGAAATTGGCATTTTCAAATCTCAAAAAAAGTGTCATTGTCCATTTTTGACACTTTTCAACTTCGTGCCGTCGAAAGTGGCACCGGAACTTCATGGTGGCTAGCAAACGACTCACCGTGGGGTTTTTTACTCCTGGAAGTTTTGAATAGGAAGAAAAAGGAGTTTTCAACAAACGATTTAAAAATGCCAGAAAAGTTTTAGTTAAGAATTTTGAAAATATTTTTTTTACTGCATTTCGTCACCATCGCCCGAAAATTGCCAAAAACGGTTCGAAATAACTAATTAACTAATATAGTAACTGCACTTCTAAATTTTTCTGTTTCAGAAAATTGATGCCATCAATCAAGTTCTTGCCATGCAACAACCATTTAATCCTCAACTTTTAATTACCCTTGAAAATTGTACTGAGCAATACAACAAAACAAAAGAAGAATTATATTTGCAACAATCATTAATAGAAGAATGTAAGAGTTTAACAAAAGATGCCCACCTTGTTGCTGATACTCACCGTCGTCATATTACCAAAATTGTGTTTTGTATTATTGATCCATCTGTTTTTGCATTTATAATCTGGCTGTTCCTTCCACAGATTCGTAAAAGTCTGGAAAAAGATTCTCAAAAAAATACTTTTTCACAAAATTTGATTTGTTTATATATTTTATTGCATTGGCTTTTAATCTATTTTTGTTATTTTGTTTAGGATCTTATAGTTTTCTAGTTACAGGATTTTACACAATATGTCAATTTAATGAAGTAAATTTTGGTTTTCTTTTTTTTTCTCAATAACTGTCCCCATTTTTTCTAAAAGTGGTTTTTTTTAGAAATTTTTAGTACATTAAAAAATATTGACACTCACACAAATCTGGCCATTTTTAATCATTACAAAAGAAAATTTCAATTTTAAAACTCTCGTGTCAATAAATTCAACAGCAGAAGTTCAAAGCTTCGTTCCGACACTTTCCAATTTAACTAACACGTTTATAGAATTAAGAACTTAAAAAGCATTAAAAAATACTGATACTTCTATTAAATAAAATCTCATCTGCTGTATTACAAAAAAATAAATTTTGCTCTTGTTTCACTGCAAATAGATTTAAAAAATATGATCAAATTTCGCGTGTAAATTTTTTTATTTAAAAATTGACAAATGAATAAAGGAAAGATAAGGGAATGACAAAAATGAGAAACTAGCTAAAAACTTTTTATTGTGACACAGATTGCGTTTTAATCTTGTCTTTGCCAAGCAATATTAGAAAAACTAGGGCATAAAAATATGCACGTGCGATATAGTTTGGCTTTTGATTTTTGTGTGCTAAATAAAAAACGATGATTAATATTATATCAGAAAAAAAATCAAAGCAGTTTTTTAAAATTTTTAACAAACAATCTTATGCAATAATTTTAGCAAAACCAATTTTAATATCATATTGATCAAAGGAAAAAATATTGCAATAAGTGCGAAACCATGGTGTACCAAATATCCATTTATTATTTGCTGGAACCGTAAGCCGTGACTCAATTGCAAGGCTGCAACTTTTATCAGGATTATGAATGACAAGATTCTTTCCAGGGATTGTCAAATAATAATCATCACTTTGTACTGTTTTTGACACCTCCCAAGGATATAATTTAGCACTACCCAATTTGAATGTAATATCATCAATTTTTGCATCACAATCAATTGTGTCATTATCATTAAAACCAGCGGCTTTTTTGATTTTTTCAATACTTTCTGGTGGTCCGTAAATTGATGTTCGACTTAAATCTATTTGAATTGGAGCAGTATCTTGCACAAATATAGAACCATATGAAACATTGGAAATCCCAGTTGACCATACGAATTAGCTCATCAGATGTATAAACAATTTCACAGTTGCAATGTTCTTTATCAAATCCGCCATATGTAACATATCCACCAACAACATCATATTGATTTCTAGTAAGAGTGATTCTAGATAACTGCTCATTCGATTTTTGTTGGCAAACCCTTGGGTCCAATGCAGGGATGGGCGGAAATAGTTTTTGTTAATCTCTCATCATCAGCTAGGAAGAAAATGTTCCCTTGTTGAATTTATTTCTCCTTTTTTATTAGGCAAAATTTAAGCAATAGTATTTAATAGCATACGTGCAACTTAAAATCACAGAAAAAACTTTGCTTTTGGGAAAAATTGATACATACATACATTTTGTTTCTTAAGAAAGTTTGAGAGACTGCGACGATTACCAAAAATTAGAATAACAACAGGGTCAAACAACATTGGACTTTGACAGTGTACAAAAATCAAGTGCTTTACTTTTCAAATCATATTTTTAAATTAAAATCTTTATTGCAATGAAAACGGATATGAAATTTCTAAAATCCTCTCATAAAAGAGACATTGTCCGGTTGTTGGTTCGTGCTCACCTCATTATTATTTTCAAACTGCGCTCACTGCCGCATGTTGCATGCGCAAATGCATCTTTTTTTGCTTGCTTTTTTTGGCGCTGTTTTTTATGGAAAAATAAATGGATTATTCTTTTTTTGTGTTATTTAAAATAATTTTTTTTACAAAAAAGGAATTGTTCGCTTTGTTAAGAGAGCAGCAATGCAAAAATTTAAAATTGGAGCTACAAGCAAAAAGCCAACATTATTTCAAAAAATAAGGTGGTTGAAAAGGGTAATGATTAATTAAGCAATAGCAGTAATCTTTAGGGGATACAATAGCGTGGTTCATTGGTAACCGCCCCGGAGGGGCGGGTTACCCCTAGTAAATAATAATGAGTAGTATTTTCCAATTTTCAGTAATTTAAAATCGTTCAGTTAAAACAAAAACTACAAAGATATCACATACATAAAAAATACAGCATTGCTTGTTAGAATATATTGACAATGTTTATTCTTTTTGGAAAGCCGATATTTCGAAATGCTTTTTCATCACTATACTGATTTTTTTGAAAAAAAAATATGACTTTATCATTCTAAAATTCTTTTATTCCATTTATTTTAAAGTTTTGAAAAAAGAAAAATTGCATGAATATCCTCGACCCCATTGGTGCACCACAATTATCAAAGGGATACAGGTTAGATACATAAAAACAGAGTTTATTTTTTTAATCAGGACAAAAAGTTGGCCAGCGCGTTTTGATACATTTCTTCCAACAACAAAAAAACTTGAATCTCTGAAAAAAAGTTTTTTATGTTGATCAGAGAATTTTTCGAAACATTTTGTAATCTGAAGGACAAAGTTTTTAATTTTTTATTCAATAGCGCTCGAACCTGCAAGCTCGCATGCAAGAGAGAAGGTCTGAGAAATGAGCGCCGCACACCACTCTCACTTGGAGATAGCAAAGTGAGCGAGGGTTTGAAAAAAAAATGTTTCTGCTGTTGCTTTTTTGTTTCTAACGTGCTTTTTTATACCTATTTTGTTTCATTGTTAACAGTGCCTTGAGGATCAGCATTTTGTTATTGCTTTGTTTCTTTTATATCTTTATCCTAAACTTCTTCAACTAATATATAAGGGTAATAAGCTTTTTTAATAGCTCAAATATTTTTGCATGTCCACAAAAGTCTTTGCCACGATGAGAAAACTGAATCTTATCATCCAGAAACATTGCAAGGCTTTATTCTCCAGATAGATCTATAAACCACCATTCTAGCATAACAACATTTTTTTCTATCATCATTTTCGCATGTTACTTGTTTATTGTCTTTTTTACGTGTATGTATATATCCGTGTTGCTTTTTAATTGTTGTAATAACTGCTGCGTATCTACTATCTATATCCATTCTTTTATAGAAATATCTCCATTTTAAAGCCAATAACAAAACGGCTGAAAGAATTAGTGCTTGTTCTTTTCAATTTGGGCAATACTGTTCTATTTACAACGCGCTCTTCGTTGTGAAGCTGATTTTCTTAACAATGTTCACCTTTAATGTAAGTTTTTACAATGGTTATTGAGGCCTAATATTTTTAGTTGCTGACAAATGCTATCAGCATTGTTCATTGAGATATGAAAAAACCCCATGCCATCAGCATGCTTTTAGAGATTCAAAATAAGCGCTTGTCTATTCTCTATCCAATTATAAATAATATATATACTCCATATTTTAGCGCCGTGTTGATAACAATGATCAACAGCAGCAACAACCACGTTATGATTTACGTCCACGTAAAAATCAACGTTCTGATATTCAAAATATTTCGATTGCTGGTGCCCGTCGTCGTGATAAACCTCCATCACCAACATCCGTACTTCGCCGCTTTGGTATAACAACTTGTTCATCTTCTGAACTTGGTTCTGGTCATTTCAGTAAAGTATATAAAGCTTATCATGCTGAACGTGAAGTAAGTGTTCTTCTTCCTACAGTAGATAAATTGCCGCAGCTGTTTTTGACGCCAAATTGCTCGTTTCGCCTTTTGTGAATTATTATTTTCTGGGAGGGGTCATCACTAAAGAGACCATCTTTTAAACATTAAATTTTGGCATTCAAGAACACTTCGCCAAACCGCGCCAAATTCAAACTCCGTTTTGTTCCCTGCATAAAATCAACACAGGTTACTTTAAATTCAGGCATTTTTGAATACATTAATCAGCTTTCTTGCTTCGAAAATAACGAAACGGTAACAATGTGAAGAATCATATGGCAGCGGTTTTCAGTTACAAAGCAACTCGGCAATTTATTTCGACGACGTTGTACTGGTTCTTGAACATGCTTAACTCATCTAATTTTTAGGTAGCAGTTAAAGTAATTAAATTAAATGAAGTTGGTGCAGATATTAAAGATCATTTTATTCCACGTGAAATAGATTGTTGGTCAAAACTTCGCCATCGAAATATTTGTGAATTATTTCAGACTATTGCATGCAATGATTTTAATTATCTCTTTATGGTAATGGAATATTGTCATAATGGTAATTTGGTAAGTTCTCTTTCTTATAGACCATAAATACATATATGTCTTCTTTATAGCTCACACACATTCAAAAAACCGGTCCATTACCTAATGATATTGGACGTCGATGGATGCGTGGTCTTCTAGAAGCTGTTAATTATATCCATAAGCTTCGTTATGCACATCGTGATATTAAAGCAGAAAATGTGTGATTTTTTATCACTTTATTAAATGAATGTTAAATAATGCATATATTTGTCTTAGGTTTTAATTAGTCGTCGAAATACTGTAAAATTAGCTGATTTTGGATTTGCTTGTCCTAAACCAACAAATTTTCATTCTCTTACTTATTGTGGTTCTCGGGCTTATTCATCACCTGGTAAGGCATCATTTTTGGGACACTAAAAATATTTTGCTGTTATTGCTGTTGAAGCATGTTTATATATCTACTTAAACTTAATCCTTTTTTCTTTGCAGAACTTATAATGGGTGTTCCATATGATGTATACAAGAATGATATTTGGTCACTTGGTGTTTTATGTTTCGTTGCAATGACATCAACAATGCCATTTCGTGCTTTACAAAACACTAATAGTAGTGTAATAGTTGATCAACAACGTCGAAGAGGATATCGTTGGCCACATGATGTTGCTGCAGATTGTCGAGATACAGTTGATACAATGCTCACATTTCAACAAGATAAACGTCCATCCGCAAAAGAAACTCGTGTATTACCATTTTTCAATCGTTCTGCTCATTCTACTGCAACTGCTACTAAAACAACTACTACTTTTGCTACTCATACTGCTGTTTCTGAAGAAGTTGTTGATGCATTTAACAATGATGTTGATATGGAACCCAATTAGATAAATGGAAGAATGATGGAAGGCTTTAAATGTTGTTGGGAAATGATTGTTATATTAAGAACAAATGTTATGTTTTTGTGTTTGTATTGATTCTTTTGTATTGCATTTATTTATATGATTTTCTGTTGTTTGTGTGGATTTGTACGATGGTAAACAGATCATTACCATTTTTTAAAATAAAGATAAAAAAATTAATTTTTTTATGCTGGATTACAAAAGTGATACTGTAGCTGAGAATAGAAAGACTCGTTAATTTTTAATAAAGAAGAAACTAAAAAATGGATGATGATGAAGACTACGGTAACAACGCACAATTTTAGCCACTACAAGGATTTCTAATTATAATAACTGAAATTTGAATCACAATGAATCACTGACATTTGTACAATTCAACTTTATTAATTCTTCTTCAAAACAATTCTATAATAATACAATTTACGTAAAACAAAAATAAATAGTAGATGCAAGATCGAGAGCTATAATAAAAGTACATAGAACTGAGAAAATGGAGATTCTAAAAAAAGTTACTGTATTTTAAAGAAAATATAGACAAGCAAAACTTACAAAGTATATTTATCGATGTAATAATTATGTAAAATATTTTGATCTGGAACATCAAAGTTTATGCCAGTTTTCATGCCTTGCTGAAAAAAAGAAGTTGTTGATTAAGAGTATAAGGGGAATTGTACCACTAATATCTGGTAGATAGCTTGCTTTGCTAACCACAAAGATATATGAGCAATATGAACAAATGTAAAACGTTTTTCCGTTCAAATTTATCATAACAGTTTTAATTAAAAGCATATAAAGAATGAAAAAAACTAACAAGAATCGCACCAGCGACTGTACTTCTGTAACCCAGATGCGCTAACAGCTGGATACAAAAAGTTTTCATTTTAGAATGATTATCTGTGCATATGCATGCCATTAAATGCAGAGAAAATAATTAAAGAAAAAAGAAGTTTTCAACTCAAGCGGACATTGTACCACCGACTACTACATGGCTTCCAGCCAGCTGCACTTACCACTAAACTATGCAAGCAACCTAAGCAAATTTTTAAGCGTATTTTCTTAAGTATTAACATATATGCATTTAATTTCTATCCCTTGAACTTCACATATCCCAATAAAAAGCATATATCAACATACCACAAGAACAGCAAATCGACATCTTGTTGTTTCTTTTGCCGTAATTGACACTACACTTTCATTATTAAACATATTCGCATAACATCGAAGATCAGTAACATGTCCAAAAACTTGTACATTTCCATTATTATTAAATATTGTAAGATTTAGTAATACTTCTTCATCGTAGGATGTATCATTAACACCAAATTCATAATTTTGCCATTGAACATTTCCAAGAATTTGTGAAGAGAATGTTAAAGATTGTGGTCTTTTATCAATAAAAAATTTACACGTTGATTGGCTTGTTGAAATACTAAAGCTATATGTAACAGATACACTAGAAGGACATAAACGACTTGATGCCCAAAGTCTTATTGATAGACCAAAATCACCGTCCTTATAGGGATTACCATATTTATCAGGATATGTAAATGAATCAGATGTAAGTGAAATATTTGCTGGAATTTCAGAATGTTCAGATGCATGTATCATACTAAAAAAAGACAGGATAAAGTTGTTGTAAAAGTTATAAACAAAGTAAAACAACCACAACAGATTAGTTACAGTAATCTAGCAATAGTAATTTACTGATTTTAATTTTTAAATTGCTGGATGCTGTACTACAATAATTGTAGTTCACTAAAAGTACAGCAGCCACTTACTTCAATTCTTACTGATTCCTGTAGCTTACTCAAAACGTTATTGTAGTAATCTAATATTACCATCAAAGATATATCATTCTAACATTTCTACAGCTCTTGTGCTAATCACACAAACAAAAACTTTTTACCACAAGAATATGTACATATATATAAAAAACTTACGCTCCATTACCAACATTAACAAAGATTCCAAAGATGAACCATAAAATAACAAACATATTTAGTTTTCTTCTTTTACAATAACACGAGCTCGTAATCATATGTTATTACACTGCTTTTGACTTGAATATCTTTTATGTAAATATTTTTCCAAACGAGAAAATATAAAACTTGAAGGGGTTACGGTATTAAAAGGGAAACAATCACAAAATGGTTAACCTTTTTTCTTTTAATTTTTGTTCATAAAACAAAATGATTGTTAAGAAATGCATGGGATTACGGTAGCAATGAACTGGTCGTTATTAAAATTTTTCTGAAAATTGTTTGCAAGAAACATTTTTAAAGGATTTTAAAATATTAAAAATTTCAAAATGTCTGTTAAAGTCTAAATTTAAGAAATTTTGTCTATCTTCTTTCTTTTATCATTTATTGTGTCAATGTGAAGAATATTTGTAATATACCTTCAACAAAACAAGTTTGATATTTCAATCATTTTTAGTCTACTGTTTTTTTTTGTAGCTACAGTAATTCAATGTCCCTTAACAAATTGTTCATCGATGAAATATATATATAGTATACTAACCATCTTTAATATGTCGAATAGCAAAACAAAGTTTATCGAACGTCTTTTGAGGCAAAGATTGAGGGATAGGTTCTACAGTATCCCTCTATCTTTGCTATATTAAAAATAACTTCATGTTTTACGAGTCATAAATTATGACAACTGATTTACAAAGTCAAAACTACCGTAACCACCAATATTTCTATACATACTTAAACCCAATGCAAACAATATAACTGTAAAGTTTTTCTCAAGCTCAAATGCACTACAACGCGTTTTCCACACATTTGCTCTTTCCTTTTTGCATGTTGCGCACAAAATGAACAAATTTTACCAATTTACTGTATTAATTTAAAGCGGTGCATGTAACTATATGATAATTATTTTTCTATAACATAAAAAGTGAGAATCTTAGCTACACAATGATACCAAAACTTAAAATCTACGGAAAAATATATAAAAAAATCTAATACATCCAAAATTACCTTGTTTTACAAATATGTCTTAACTAAAAAATTTCTAAATTTTGAAAAATTTCTTATTTTATTGGTGGATAAGGTTGTTGATAGGGTCTAAAAAATTGAGACAAAGTTATACACAAATCGCTGGTATACGGTATTTTATGTTAATGAACATGGGTGACTCATATATGATTCTGAAACATCTACATTGGTTTAGATAATAATTTTAATACTTACATATATGTTGTTTTACCATTATTAATCTATTACAGCATTGCAAATATCAATATTTGATGAATTATGTTGAATTTTCTATATATGAGCATGTTGGAGGTATTGATGACTTTGTTTGCTTTTATATTGAAGATAAGGAGTTGACTGGTGTTGCTATTGATTCTAATCCATATATTTGATCATAATAAGTTGAATGAAAGCTATTTCGAGTAATATTTGAAGAATATGTGGAAGATAATTGATGTCGAGGATGTTGAACAAGGTGAAAATCGAATTTTTTGAGATTATGAGAAAACAAAAGTATGATATTTTTTCAAACTTTGTCTCAATTTTTTAGACCCTATCAACAACCTTATCCACCAATAAAATAAGAAATTTTTCAAAATTTAGAAATTTTTTAGTTAAGACATATTTGTAAAACAAGGTAATTTTGGATGTATTAGATTTTTTTATATATTTTTCCGTAGATTTTAAGTTTTGGTATCATTGTGTAGCTAAGATTCTCACTTTTTATGTTATAGAAAAATAATTATCATATAGTTACATGCACCGCTTTAAATTAATACAGTAAATTGGTAAAATTTGTTCATTTTTTTCAACTTTGTGCGCAACATGCAAAAAGGAAAGAGCAAATGTGTGGAAAACGCGTTGTAGTGCAAATGTGAATAGGAAAAAAAGTACTTAAAAACATCTATCTTTATTAAAATTTAAAAATCAACAACAATATTACAATACAATTTTAAACAATCACGATGAAGCTTTAACAGTAAGATGAGGTCTTGGAGCTTTTCTTGGACGATGCTTTTCATTATTATTTGTCCATGGACCACGTGAATCATATGCATAAAAATCCATGGGGTATTCATTTGTTGTGAATTTCGTATAATCTAAAGCTGATGCAAGTTCATATGGAGTTAACAGCGGAGTCTTGAATGAAAGCCCCCAATCAACTGATAGCCGAGGACAAGCAACTTGAGCAAAACTGAAAAAATAATGATTAAATGGATTTGTAAAGCACAGTACTGCATTAAAAAATACAAAATAACCTACCATTCAATCCCATTAAACAGCGCCAATTTGTTAACAAATATTTCTGATAATAAAATTCGAATAAATTCTTTATTTTTTCCAGCTAACTTCTCTTCAAGATCATCAAAAATTCGAATATTTCCTTGTCGGCCAATTGTTCCTTGAATCAAACCAAAGCATTGCTTTTCACGTGCTGCATCAACTGCCATCTTACGATTCTTAACCATTAATTCAAAGCCATATTCTTCTTTTGTCAATTTTCGAGAATATGGATTATATTGAAATGCGGGTAAATGTGGATTCTGGATCATAACAGATTCAAGATGAAATCGGCCATCACCAAGATATCTAAAATGGACAAAGAGTTATAAAATAATGAGGGCATCGTTTTAGAGCAACTAATAAGCTAAATCAATACCGTAATCCTTTTCATAAAAGCCAGATGAACAAGCATATCAATCGCGTTTAGCCAATTCAATTGGATCTAATCAGAGAGATTACTGTATGAAGATGGTTATTAGAAGTTCTTCACACCACTATAGCGAGATTTGTTTTACTTAATTCAACATTAAAACACTAGACATAAGCTCTTCCTTAGAACGAAGAACTCCTTTTTTCGATAAACTTGAACAAAAATGAAACTTACACAACAGCACCAATATCCGCAGAAAGCTTTGGAGAAGTACAACCAAGAATTTCACCAGGACTTAATGGATTACATTGTGGAATAATAACATTAATACCAATTTCTTGTAATTGTTTTTTGATAATCTAAAACAATGTTTATTATAATTCATTTCTCCAAATACAATTCATAACAAGGATGTAGAACCTTTTTGTATTCTTGTTAAGCACTGTATTTCTAACAACAAACTAACCTGTAAAGAAGCAACAAATTGAATTGTACTAACAAGTGCAAGCGTTCCCAATTTTTTTAGATGTATTTCAGCGACAGTCAAGAAATGACTAAGATTTAAATCAATATTAACGAAAATATATAGCATTTGAATTCCAGCAGTATCTTGAATTGGTACCAAACAGCTGTGACCATAATGTACTAGCAAATCACATCCTGAAAAAGTAAAACAAGTTTATTTTATATATATATGTATTCTATTTGTGGAAGGTTTCAGATAAAGTCGGAGTTAAAGCTTCATAGTTTGTAATATACTGAAAGAGCAATGAGATAGTTAGAAAAAGTACTAGAGGCTTAATCCTTCTTTTTTGGTGGAAAAGTTTTACAACTATTTCTGCTATCGAGAAACGCGTTAAGTACCAAGCGATTACTATTTTTGAATTCTGGAGGGCGCGCATGGATTATAAGCTTTCATCAGCCGGGTGATGAATTTTCAAAACACAAAATTTTTTTAAAACCTAGTTTTTTACAGTATCAACATTTAAATCACAGCAGCATCTGGTATTGGTTCCAAACAAGTATGACCATATTGTAATATAAAAAATTTAGATTTCATTGGCTGCAACAACACAATTTTCAAAATTTTGCAATAATAATTAGCTAATAAACATAGTATTCTAAATACTGTTTGAGCAAACAATGCAATCCGGGAAAATGTATGCATTTTACTGCTTTTCAAGCCATTTTTATATTAACTCCACTTTGTAACTTCCCAGTATTATCCCTTGGTTATGGAAGATTAAGTTTACGGGAGCTTTTTTCAAAATTGTCCTCAAATTTTGTGTTTATAAAACTCTCATTTATTTTGGTCAATTTTCAATAATTTTGGAATGTGTTGAGCTGTAAAAATACTAAACGTTTCGTGCATTTGTCGGTGGTTGTACAGTAAAGATTTTTGAAATACTTTTGCACAATGTAAACACACTATTATTGAAGACTGTCGTAATGAGGTTTCTACTGTGTGATTCTTTCCACCAGCTGAAAATCCTGCAACAGTTTTTGCTGGTTGGGATGGTATTGTAAAGGTATGGAATCTCAGCAATTGTAGATTACAAAAAAGCAATATGAGTAAATCCCACAATGGCACTGCTTCAAAAACAAATACTTTGTGTAAACCTTTCACAGGAGGATTCTGCAATTGTCAGCTATGAAGTTGCGAAGCTGTTGGTGTATATTCCAGTTAATAATATGTTTATATCGTCGGATGACAAAGCATCGGGGCTATCTATTGATGGTTATGAAGCATAAATTTTTAAATATTAAATGTTCGTGAGTCTATAGTCGGAGCTTTTACTTTGCAAGAATTCGTGGAGGAGTGTCAGAATTACAGCTTCGGTTATCCATCACTAAATATACCTGTCGATTTGTTAACAAACTACATCACATCTATTTATTTTACTAAAAAAATCCAGTTATCAGCAAGGCTCTTAAAGGATCAAAATGAGCCTTAATCTAACTGTATTGCAAAATATGAAGCTATAACTCCGAGACATGTTGTAGGGATCACTACAATCAAATATATAAAAAATCCTCACATACCCAACGATCGAGCAATATAATCATCAACACAGCAAGCACCATATGTTACATCACCCATAATAATTGTTTCACAGCCAGTATGCTTCGATAAGATATCAGCAATTAAACATGAATACATAAGTAACCCTTCAGGAAATTGCAAAGCAACTGAAAGAGATAAGATAGATAAAACTAATTAATGATAACAAGCTAACCAAGAGTAGATTTAGTATCACGAATTTTCCATATTGTTTTTGGAATTTCAAAATTGTAATTTGATGGAAGCTAAAAATATAAAGCATGCATTATTAAAAACGAAAATGTGATATAAAAAGCTTACAATTTTCATATCCGCAACAAGAATCTCGTCATTGATAATAGCATCAATTTGTTCACGGATTCGTAGAGCTCGTGACATTGTTGTTGTTGAAGTATTTTTATATTTTGTAAGCAGCTTAATTTTACAGATTAATGCTTTAAAATAGAAACACAAAAAGTTTAAACATTTTTTTCAACGATGAAAAAATTTAATGCCACTCGATTGTCATTAAGAAATATTTCGCCAAAGCTGGCACAAATTTTTGAAATTGAACAAACATGATTTTACAATGAACATTTTTTACAAAAGTAAAAGCTAAAACAAGTTTTTACTTTCTAAAAATTATTATTTAATTATTGTGTGACAAGTAGATAGCAGTAATATTGTATTTTAGTTTTTATTTTGGAATACAAAGCAGTTGTATTGAAACACATGATAGAGCCACATTAAAAATTTCTGTAGTTTTGTTATTTTCGTGTTTTTTTAACGATGTGAGATGTTATAGTAAAACAATAGATTGTTAATCGATTCTTTTCAGTGATTTTGCTAATTTCAGTTTTTATAGTTTTCCAACAAGCGTGCTACTTTTAAATTGTGGCATACTGTAGCTTCTTTTGTTTGTTCAAATGGTAGCTTGTGGTTCATAAAATATAATAAATAGTCAACAAGTAAATACATTTTCTGAAGAGTCTAAACAAAAAGTCAGTAACATGCAAACTTTTATCTTTCAATTACCTGTTGGAAATATTTAGTTGATTTTTTTGGCAAATTTTTTGTTTTTTTTATCGTTATTTTGTTCATAAACTCAAACAATTTTTCGTTAACTTTTGCATTTCATTGATTACAAAATTTATTTTTTTCAAAAATCTAATGTTACATGAATCATTTTCTTTACAATAAAAAAAATGAATGTACTGCCTTTTGCTTTGGTTTTAGTTTTGAAACTTTGTTTGATTGTTAGCTTATGATACATTAAAGGCAGACAGAAACATAAACAAATGTTCATATTTTTATATTTTTTTAAACATTTTTATTTGATATTAATACAATGAAAACTAGCAGTAGATGTTGCTGTTTGAATGTTAGAGTAAGCAACTTTCATAAGGCATCTTCATTTGTTATTCATAATTTTAGACATGTGGAGTGATTGTTGGAATACTTGGAACGCTAATTGGTGCTTTAGCATGTATTGCATTTTATAAAATTTTTATTCCTCTTCCATGGGCAGTATCTTTTTTCGTAACATACGTAATTGTTCTCATTGGAGCTAGCAGCAGAAATATTTGTTGCTTGATTACAGCTGAAATCTTTTTAGTAAGTTTTGAGTATCGCTTTAAAGTAATATTATAAAAGCTTTAGGGATTTCAACTTGCTCTTCAAGCATTTACTGCATTTTTTATTCTTTGTTTTGCACTTAACACTTATTATGTTGCTGGTTGGATATACGATAATACAGGTGGAAAACGTCAATATGATGTTACATTTCTAGATTTTCATTTTTGTAAGTAGCTTTTTTTCTTTAAAGCTCATTGCTTTACTGACGTATTATATTTTAGGGTTGGAAGTTGCTGCCGTTATTTCAGTTTTCTGCATTGTGGCAAACGCGGCCGCTCTCGCGTATGTGTGTCTCTCCTGTCTCTCTCTTTCTCTCGTTTTTTGAAAAAAAAGAAATAGTGGAGGCGCTCTGTTTAAGGTATAAGGAGGGTGCATGACAACGATGTTTCATCCCTGAACGTGTTGAAAAACAACTTAAAGAATCTTGTAAATTATTGAAGATTGATTGTGTTTTTGTCAATCTTTAAGTTATGTTTTTTTTATTCTTTTTATTGTTGTAATTTTTTACGTTAATAAGATATTATTATTCTTTCTTTCTGTATTTTTTTTGCTTTGTTCTTACCTTTGTCATGCGCTTGCTGAAAAAGGAAAAGTATTTGTTAAAAATTATTTCACACATAAATAAAAAATATTAGCTTAAAAAAGCTCCAAAAGTGTTGCAAAAAGAAGGAATAAAGAATACTATGAAAAAATTTTTTTACGAATAGCAAAACGTGCAGCATTGTGATTTGTCTTCTTTGTCACATTTCTGTTGCTAAAAAAATGTGATAAAGAATGCAGTCTAAATTTTGAAGACGATAGATTTTAATTATTTCTTAAAAAAGAGCAAAAAAAAGTAAATATTGCGGCAATCTTCTGAAAAAAAACATTCATAGGATATTCTTATTTTTAGGTTTTTCATGTTCATTACAACCATCTTCGTGGAAGTATCTTGATAAATGGGTTTTATTTGATTTTGGCTTTGTTTCGTGTTTTACGCGTTACAGTTGAAATATGATATTACCATGCTTACTTATTAAACATGCTATTTTTAAAATCAAAAAAAAACAGTTGTAGATGAAAAAAGAAGCGTAACATTCTTTTTATTTCTACAAGAAAGCATTTTATAACCAAAACTGGTGCATAACTTTTATTAGCTGTTGCAAATATATCTGTAAAAATGGGTGAATTGGTATTTATTATTGTTGCTTGTGAACAAGGAATTTTCATTACTGAATTTGAATATACTGAAAATGGATACAAAGAAATTAATGAAAGGATTGTTCCAGCTGATGTCAAAGAAAATTCAAAAGTTATTCGTGATAAAATTCTTGGCTCATCAAATCCAAAGAAAATTATTCTTGTACCAAAAGGTACTGCGTGCATGCCACAACTGAAATTCTTAAGAAATGCATTAAAATCCAAGAAGCTTATTGTATTTGATACATTTGCCAATATTGATAAAAATTATTACAATGAAGTCTCAAAATGGTTTATGAATAAAAGCTATACAAAATTTTATATTCTTCCAACATGTGCAAGACATTATTTTTTGACTGCAAGGCGGAGATCATACAGTCACAATCTTTTTACACTTAAAAAAGAATTGTTACCTTACGAAAAATGTTTTAATCTTAGTTATTCAACTGAAAAATTTACAGTAAGTTATTTTGTCTAGAATTTTTAAAGTTCTTTTTAATTTCTTTTTTTTTATAGTTTGGTGATAAAGCTAACAAAACATCGCATCAATCTATTACTTTGGAAGAAAAATGCCATGAATACAAAATTACTGTAACTATAGATATTATCAATTTTCTTGATGTCAAATATGAATGTCGCGACGAATCGCGAAGGAAGAAAGAAATGAAAGAAATTAACATATCTCATTTGTATTGCAACCTCATTTTCTCTATATATGCTTTGTTTGTATTGTATTTGTTGTCGCTTGCATCATTCATCTCTCTCATGTGAAGTCGTCAATAAATATCTCTCTCTTGTTATGTTTCGTCGTAACAAAATGGTGCATCGACCGGGAAACATCAATCAACTGGTGGCAAAATGGTGCATCGACCGGGAATATAATTCGTGGCTGGGGAAGGTCTCTTCGAGAAATCGAATTTTACGCTGTGGTGGCGGAATAACCAGCAAGCAGGGGGCTAAACAACCGCAAGTCAAAAAGTTGCTTATGGTAGCGCAGCAAGCAGGGGGCTAAACAACCGCAAGTCAGAAAGTCGCTTATGGAAGCGCAAGTCAGAAAGTCGCTAATGGAAGCGCAAGTTAGAAAGTCGCTAATGGATGCGCAAACTCAAATGCTCGTGGTAGCAAATTCATGTTAAACCTTGATCCCTCAAAGCCGAATATCATGATCTCATCTCTCTCGTCTCAATTCAATTCAAAGCTTGATCTCTCATCAACTCTCTTCTCATCATCTCTCATCAAATCAGTCAAATCTTGGTCTTATCTTCTCGTCGCTGGGGAATGTCACGACGATCGTGAATGAAGAAAGAAATAGTAGAAATTAACATATATCTCTCTTATATCTAACTTCATTTTCTCTATAAAAGCTTTGTTTGTATTGTTTTTGTTTGTCGTTTGCATCATTCATCTCTCTCATGTGAAGTCGTCAATAAACTCTCTTCTTGTTATGTTTCGTCGTAACAAAATGGTGCATCGACCGGGAAACATCAATCAACTGGTGGCAAAATGGTGCATCGACCAAAGTCGTCCAATGGTTTATGGTTAATGAAAGGTCCTGCTGCTCATCTTTAATATATGGTTATTTTATGGATGTGTCTTCGTGCTTGCAGTATACTCACAACACCAAGTCAATGCGAGAAGCTGTTTGTGTAGTTATCCATGGATTCTTTGGCGACATGAAGTCCCGCGTGGCAGGGTACTGTGAATCAACTGGTGTAAGAATGTTCAGTCAAATCTCATCAATGCTTGATCATGGTATTATGACAAGAAATACAACAAAGTTCGTGGTAAGAAATTTATGGTATGGAGAATCAAGCAATTATCGTGGTATGGTGAATTACCAAAGCTTATGGGTGATACCAAATTTATGTTGTCTGGTGAGTCATTATAATTCGTGGCTGGGGAAGGTCTCTTCGAGAAATCGAATTTTACGCTGTGGTGGCGGAATAACCAGCAAGCAGGGGGCTAAACAACCGCAAGTCAAAAAGTCGCTTATGGTAGCGCAGCAAGCAGGGGGCTAAACAACCGCAAGTCAGAAAGTCGCTTATGGAAGCGCAAGTCAGAAAGTCGCTTATGGAAGCGCAAGTCAGAAAGTCGCTAATGGAAGCGCAAGTCAGAAAGTCGCTTATGGAAGCGCAAGTCAGAAAGTCGCTAATGGAAGCGCAAGTCAAAAAGTCGCTTATGGTAGCGCAGCAAGCAGGGGGCTAAACAACCGCAAGTCAGAAAGTCGCTTGTTGAAGCGCAAACTCAAAAGTCGCATATGGATGCGCAAATTGAAATGCTCGTGGTAGCAGATTTATGTTGAACCTTGATCCGTGAAGCCGAATATCTTGATCTCATCTCTCTCATCTCAACTCAGTTCAAAGCTTGATCTCTCATCAACTCTCTTCTCATCATCTCTCATCAATTCAGTCAAATCTTGGTCTCTTCTCATCTTCTCGTCGCTGGGGAATGTCGCGACGAATCGCGAAGGAAGAAAGAAATGAAAGAAATTAACATATCTCATTTGTATTGCAACCTCATTTTCTCTATATATGCTTTGTTTGTATTGTATTTGTTGTCGTTTGCATCATTCATCTCTCTCATGTGAAGTCGTCAATAAATATCTCTCTCTTGTTATGTTTCGTCGTAACAATGAAGCAATTATTTTTAATGAAGTTCAAAGTCTTCCAAAAAATCTTGATGAAAAATTTGATAAAAATATTCCAGTTATTGGATTCTTTGGAAATACGTCTGTTATTTGCATTCGAAAAAATGATGGATATGAATTTTTGGATGCATGGAATGGTATGTATGATCATATTCTAAATTTTAATGAACAGCATATTTTTTAGGTTTATATGGAAAAGAACTTGTTGTTAATTTCGAAGATGAAAAACCAAAATTTGAACTTGCCCAACTTCCAGTGAAAGCAACTTGTGTAGTTTACGGTAATCTAGCTCTATTGTTAAAATAAACGGAAATTTTTAATATTTTAGATATATTAGAGATTATGTCTCTTCCATCGGACAAAGTTAAAAACCATGAAAAATGGCCATTTACAATTACCAAAGATGCTGTTCATCCTGTTCTACTGGAATTCGATAACTACGATGGAACAAAAAAAGCAGCATCTCCGGCTTTTCTCATGGCAATGCTTCTCAAACAACATCTCAAAGCAATCAAAAAAAAAATTGGCAACAAACCAACGGAAATTGGAATTTGTTTATTACAACCATTTGATGAAGATGAAAAGAAACGTGTTGAAAAACAACTTGAAGAATCTTGTAAATTATTGAAGATTGATTGTGTTTTTGTTAATGTTTAAATTGAGCTTTTTATTTTTTCTTTGCTTAGTTGTTGTTTTTCCTTTTTTGAACTAAAATTTTCTGGCATATCTTTCTTCGTACACACTGAAGTTAAGTTACTCGTTGACATGTTTGATTCAAAGCAGCAAGAATCATTTTGTTGATAATATCACGTAAGATAATATAACGATGACAAAACAGAAAAGCATGATGACATGAAAATATTTTTTGCTGCATTTAATTGCTCATGCCCCTTAAAACTTTTTTTAATTTATTTGTTTTATGATGTTTCTTGTACTGTTTTTTTTTCACGCTTTTATGATTATAGCAATGCTTGATTGGTGCTAAAAGAAGAGATGGATAGTTTATTGATAATTATAACTGACCACATGAGATATCTTTTTAATAATAGTTATCTGACTATTTTGGAATGTAAAGCAGTTTTATTTACGTCGAAATCTCATTGAGATGCTACTGCTCGTCAAGATATAAACTTTTTTGGGTTTAAAACGCAAAAATACAGAAAGCCATTAATTAAAAATATTTTTATTTTTTGTTTGATAAATTTCTTTCTTGAGTATACGGTAGTTTTTGCATGCTTTTTGTTTCTTTCCTGTTTGCCTTTTCATTGCATGTTGCAAAAAAAGTTGCGCAAAAAATGGATCCTTTTTTTGTGAAGATGAACTGTTGTTTTTTGCACACGCATTTGTTTTTCTTTCTTTTCATTTTCGTTCTATTATAGTTGTCTAACATGTTTACATTTATTGTTTCTAATTATTTAACACACTTTTTTTTAGATCAGTCATGGCTGACGATGATAATAATATAAAAGAAAGATATAAGAAATTTTTACTGCATTTATATCAATATACAACGTCTCCAATCAAAAATTTTTTATCATTTAAACCACAATTTCTTGTTATACTTAAAAATTATCGTCCTATTAAAACAGAAGATTATCAATATGGTGTATCAAGAACAGGAAAGAAAAAACGTCAATTAATTGTTCATGAATTTAATCAACGATCAACGGTGAGAGAATATTTCAAAGATGGAAAGAATATATGGCGGTGTTGTGAATGTAATCGAATGGGTGTTGCATAGTGATTTACTTATTGCACATGGAATTGTATTTGTTAAGATTGAACATGATTGTAAGCCTCGACAATACTCCTTTGTAATGGAAATTCAAAAATTGTACGAAAATGGAAGGATGGATGAAGCTGCTGCATTACAAAAATCTATTCTTGGTTCAGAAGATTTGAATGTCAGAACTAAAAAAGTTGCTGGAAAACGTGGAACAAGTATTTTTACTTTTTTAAACTTGTTGTTTATCTTTGGCTTTTTAGAACATGAAAAATCTACAAATGCTAATGCTAATGAAGCAAGCTTACAGTATGCTGATGGTAGAAATGCTAGAAATGTTGAAGAACCTGCAATAATGGATGAACAATTAAATGAAAATCAAGAAATTCGATCACCTGAAGTTGTATTTGCAAAAATTATTGAAAATTTGGAAAAATATACTAATGAAAAACTTGAGAAAGTATTATCAAACAAGTCCAAAATATATTCAAATTTAAATTCTCATCGTCCTGTTAAAATGGTTGGTTATCATTTTGGAATCTCTGGAAGTCTTAAAAGTGATGAACGCATAATTGTTTTTGAATGGGATGATAGAGCAAGAGTTCGGGAGTACTGTAGAAAAATTGAAAGAAAGTTTGTCAGATGGGAATGTCGCGAATGTCATCGTTTACGTTCTCGTGGAAGAAAGTTGGTACAAAGACATTACCTTCGTCTGGTCAGTGGCATTGTTTTTGTGCCAATAAAACATAATTGTCCACCACGTGATTATCGACTTGTTATGCAATATCAAAGATTTCTTGAAGATGGTGAAATAACAAAAGCTAGAAGTATGTCTCAAACAAAAGGATTCACATTTGGTCAAGATTTGTCGTAAGTTGTATTAATTTGTTTTCTATATTTTAAATAATCCTTTTAGAAATATCAATGTTCTTGATGACGAACCTTCCTCATTATTTGCAATAGAACTGGCACAAGAATCAAATGTAACTGTAAGCAATTCTGTATCTTCATCAAATTTAAAACGAAAAATTCATTCTGATAATAATAATACTTCTTTGAATGATAAATCTTCAGTTCTTAAAAAGTAAGTTAGTTTATTTTTGTAAACGATATAAAGACACCATAGTTCAGATCAAAACTCAGCAAATTTGTTTTAAATGAAAATGATTCTGCCGTCATTTGTGAAGAAGCTCGAGCAATTAAAAAGCATGTTTATGTAAAATATTTAACTCTTTGATATAATATATCTTTATAGAATCAAGACACGAAAGAATAAACAATCATGTGAAGAAGTTTTATCTTCTGTTCATCAAATACCGGAAGCAGATGAAGGGCCAACATTAACTGCATCATCTACAGCATTTGCATTTGAAAAACCAACGTTTACAATGCTTGAAAAAATTTGTGACAAACTCAAAATACAATATCGTAACAAAGCTATGAAAGTATGGGATCAAATAATGTTTAAACAAATTGATACTGAATCTCCTCCATCAACGAAATTTCAAACACGTGAATTTCAAACTGAAAATTTTTACTCAGTATTATCAAAACTTTTTACTGGAAAATCAAATCATCATCAACAAATTAAAGAAGCAATTCTTGAAGCGTTTCGAACAAAAGTAGTTGAATCTGGTATGTTTATTCTTTTTTGGATTACTGTAGTCTAAAGATATTGTTATAGGTGAAATATCATCTAGAAAGTTTAATAAGCTTTATTGGAAGGATACTGTAACTGATCGGCATCTTTCATTCATTGCAAAATATATTCCATGTCGAATCCTTATTTTTGATTTTGATGAAAATGAATTAAGAAGATATGGAAAATGGAAAGAAGCTTCAAGAAAACGGATTACTTTAGTTTTGTCAATTTCTGATGGGTGTTATTCAATTATTTTAAAGCTATAAAGTTTTTTATTTTGTTGTAGACAGGTTGTTTTTTTATTATTATTCTTATGAATAAAATTTTATTGTTGTTAAGCAACTTTCGATTTAATTAAAACTTTCCATTTTTACGTTCAATGTTGCTACGCGAGCTGATTATGATCAAACATTCACCCATTTGCATTAAGTTTCAGTTTTTTAAAAATGGTCAGAAGCTACATGTTAACATGCATGTGGAAGAGATGATATCATAGTTTATCAGTTTTTACATGATTTTTTTTTCTCGTTACTATTTGTTTAAAAGAGTCATCTTTAATTTGGTTAATGATATTGTTTGATTAAAATGACAAGCGAAAATAGGATTTGTTCCACTGAAAAAATGTTTCTTTTATGAAATAAGACATCACCTTCATTTTGAAGGATACTGTAGCGTTGAAAGTCATTAGTGATTTCATTCTTTTTTAATCGGAAAACATCTACTGCTACAAGCAATGCTAAAAAGATAGTAATAATATTTAAGTGAACTAAAGTAAAATTTTTGCGGCTTTGCTACCGTAACTGAAGAACAATGTAGTATGAGTTAATAGGAGTATCATCGACATTTTTAGGTTTACAGTTTCGGTGAACCAGCTCGAATGCATTACCAAAAAAAATTTTTTAATCTAATTTCTATAATCCTTTTTTCATCAGTTTAAATTTCAAAATATTGAAGTATCAGCTAAACACAGTAAATGTGAACAGGTGGGAATCTGTTTGTTTTTAAAAAAAGGAAGTAGACAACCCTCAAATTAAATTAAAGAAACCTTGTTTGACTCATTTTAAAAGAAACAATTTAATTTAAAAAAAAACTCAGTGCCCTTTTAACTTTTGAAATTGTCACCTGTTGTAATGAAAGAGGTTTAAGAATAATATTAACACAAGCTTTTAGATATTAACAAAAAAGTATGTTATTATTTCTTGACGTTGTTGTTCTGTTTTACGATATTTTGTAGTTGCTATTGAAACAAAGAAAGTAGTAATTTCGTTTTTCTACTGTTTTTTTCAAAACACATTTTCTTCATTCTTACTTCAAAAAAAAGTCATGGAAATTTTGACGCTTGCTATATTGATTGAAACATTAATCATGTCAACAGCGTGTGGAATAGTTTTATACTTTTCTATTACAATTCTCTTCCAAAAATCTCTTTACACAAAAACTAAAGAAATTTCTCCAACGATTGTTATCTATCTCTATTATCAGTTGGTATACGGTATTTTAACATTGATCTACTGCATTTATATAGTAATCTTATGGCGACCAGATTCTATTTTATATAATCAAAAGCTTCTTTATATTATTGGATTACCAGGATATTTGTTTATGTTTATTAATACTATTATTGAAGGATTTCTTGGTGCTGATCGATGTATATGCATTCTTTTTTCTGTGCGATATCAATGATCAGCTAAAAGCTGGTTTGGTGCTTTGACACTTTCAACATCAGCAATTTATGTTGGAATTGTATTTCTCGTAAATAATATGCTTGGAATTTTTGTTGAAGATTTAAGTCAACAAAAATGCACCTTTTTTGGGTGCATTATTTTAATGCATAGTGTCCCATATTTGTATACATTCAAGCTGGCAACAACTTTTGTAACAGCTGCTATTGGGGTTGTTCTACTTTTGCTGACAAAATTTTATTTAAAAAATTTGAATAATGCTCATCACAAACGAATGCATACAACGATTATTGCTATCATTGCTTCAACAACGATATTTGAGTTGCTTCCAAATGTGCTCGGGCAAATTTTTAATATGGTAAGCATTTTTTTCTAACATGGACCAAGAGACACGATTTAAATATCCACTGTCCATTGGGGGTATTGCGGTGTCTTATTACATAAAGAAATACATCCAATGGATCAATTTTTCAGATAACAAAAACACAAATCTCATTATTACTTGGCCCCTTTGGAACGTGTTTAATTTCGTTAAACGTTGCAGTTTGTTCATGGATTTATTATAATACTCTTAAAAAAGGATTAAAAAGGGTTCAAAATAGTCATCATAATATTCCTGCTTTAACATCTGTTGTGTAAATGAATGCACACGTGAGCAGGGGCACATGGATATGAATTTATCACCAAGAAAACTTGATTTTGATTTCCAAGTTCTTATATCTTTATTATTATTATTTCTTTTGTTAAATTTAAATAAATTTATTGTTAATACATAAGCAGTTTTTTATGAATGTTGTATGGACATTTTTTATTTAATTAAACAGTTAAATCCTAAAAAAAGAAAACTTTTATTTCAAGCAGTAAAGTTAGCAGGTTTGTCCGTTACCCAAATTATTATAAACAAAAATTTATTTGCATAGGGTGAATTGACAACCCTAATATTGGTTAAATTGTAAATTCACTTTTTGCCTTTTATGATACATCAGCCTAATTTTGCCAAATTTCTAACGATATAGATCAATAATTGTCTCAGGATACCACTTGACTTGTTTACTGGTTGAGCCAAAATTATAACTTTATTTTCTCAAAAAAATCTGAAAAGCAGCTGTGCCATTCAAGAAAAAAATTCGTTAACTTTCATTTCTCTTCTTTATTCTCTCTCTTTATATTTCATTGGTAATTTTTTACATAATCTGAAATCTCAAAAATATGCCTGGAGAAGTAAGTTATTCTTTATTAAAAAATATTCACATTTACATAATATTGTTCTTTTCCAGATTGTTGTTAAACGTCAAACTCTTGACAGACAAGCAATTGATGAAATAGAAAAGAATGTTGCAGCAAAGTGTCATGAAAAATTAATACACCTTCTTCAAACTGATGCGCTCAATTTCTCATATTTCAAAAGTTTAAAAAAGTGTGAATCAAATGTTTATCATCTGGCCACAGATTACCTCAATGGTTTAAAAAAGGTTTTTGCATCGTACTTTGTGATAAAGTAAATGATAAAATTTTTAGGATCTTGTTTCATATAATGAAGAAATTGAAGGAATTGCTGAACGTTTTGTAAAAGATTCCTCAGCTTATGACTTTATTCAACGCTTTGATAAAAGTGCATTAAAAAATAAGATTTTGGTTAAATCTCTGATTGATGTAAGTTCGAGAAGAGTGATAGAAAAAATTCAGAAAAATAATTTCTAGACTGTTCGAGATTGTGTTTATTCTGGTTATCAACTTGCAACATATCGTGAAAAAAGTCGGCGTGAAGCTGACATAGAAGACATAGTAAGTCTAAATAAAATAAAAAGTTTTTCAAATATTTTAATATCTGTTTTTCAGAAAGAAAGTCTAGCACGATTAGAACAGAATAATGCAAGAATTGAACGAGATAATGCTCGACGTGAAAAAAAATTGGATGATTTATTAGCTAGAACTGGTTTAAATTCAAATGTTGAAGAAATTGCTGCAGCTTTACGTCCAGAAGCTCCTATGCCTGTTCAATTGAATACTTCACAATTACCACCACAATCTACACCTTCAAATGCTAATGTTCAACAATCAGCTTCATCTTCTGATCGTTCACCTCCTCAAACACCTGATATGCGCAAACGCACACGCACAACTGCTGCAAAAGATACGCCTCCACCAAAAATGCAACGACTTCAAACTCCAAAGCAAGCTCCAAATAATGCTGCTCCAACAAATATTCAAAATGGTATGTAACTTTGCATTTTTTCACTCTTTACTTTAAAACACATCAAAAACATTATTTTAGGTCCATGGCGTTATGTTTCTGAAGAAGAATGCAAAAGACTTAAGGCACAAAATTATTTTTCTGATAAATTTATTAAAGCTTTATTACCAAAAATTTATTCTCCTGCTGAATTGCTCCTTCCACTAAAAGATCTTCCTGTTGAAAAGAAAAAAGATTTTCTTTCAATTGTTTCACATTTTTATGGCAATGCTTTAGCATGGGACAAAGCATTTGAAAGATTCATGAACAGCCTTCGAGGCAGCAGACGTGGAGAAATTTTTAAAGCAATTGGTAAAACAAAAGGCTATGGTATTGCAGATAATAATAAACATTATTTCTACAAATTGTCAAATCGTATGTGCTTCAAAAATGATGAATGCAGTCCATCTGGAAATCTTCGAACTCGAACAGTTGGTAACATTCCAATTCCTGAAAGTATTGGAAATTTTGAATATATTTTACTCATCGAAAAAGAAGGCTTTAAAGCAAAATTTCAAAAGCTTTATGGTAATGGACAAATTGAAAAAATTCAATAAATGGATTGTCAATTACTGGATTATTTTGTTCTGTCGTGTTTTTGGTGCTTTGAAATGAATTTTTTTTGAACTATTATTTATTGAATCTTTTGTCGTTCTTTCTTGTTTTTGTATGAATTTATTTGTAAATGTGGAAAAATAAAATGCTTTTATTCAAAATCTTTGTGTCACCTTGGGACATTATATTAGAATTAACATGAACAAGTTCAGTGCTTTTTACTTTTATATTAAAAAGTTAATCCTTGCTATATGGATTGTGTTGTTGTTTTACTACAACAGGGATTTTATCTTTTATTAATTGTTTTGTAACTCTTTTTGCAATTCCTCTTTTAGTTTATTTAAACTTGCTCAAGATTTTTTGGAAGGCTTTGAATTTCATTAAAAAATAATTGCTTCATATTTGACATCAATAAAATTATTAATATCAATATTGACAGTAACTTCATAATGATGACATTTCTTTTTTAAGCTAATTGTTATAACAGATGTTGTATCAGATGCATCACCGCACTAAAAAATAGAAGTTTAAAAAATGCATTCCAAAATAATCAGATAACTTTTATTTAAAAAATATCCCACAAGCGTGAAAAAACAAAAAGGAGCAAAAAACATAAGAAACAAAAAAATATAAAAAAACGGTAAATTAGATGAGCAATTAAATGCAGCAAAAAATTATTTACAACTTGTTAATGCCATCTATCTATATCAGATATGTCTACAAAACAATAAAGTACAAAATGAATGAAATAGAATTTGATAAACAAAAAAAATACAACTTACATTTTTAAACTTTTTTACCCAGCATACCGTAATCTAGACTTTGTTAATCCTTTTTTATTACTGTTTCTTTTTCGTAATAAAGAAAGCGGAAAATTTATCCGTTAATATCATAGATACCGCATCTTTAATTAACGAAAAAGCTGCTATTGCATTATCTCTAACACCAGCTTGTTAATAGAAGAGATGTCAAAAAATATGTTTTATCAACGAAAAACTTACTGCGGTAAATATATAGCAATGCAAATATTGTCGCTCACTGTAAATCATCTTCATTAGTTTTCTCAAAGAAAATGAGTTTTCAACTTTGAGCCGGAGATGTCAACAAGTAATTTTATGACAATAAATGGAAAGAAAAAGCAAACTGCAATTGAATACGTATAAAGTTATATAGACAAGAAAAGTTATAGCATAATTGTGATTCCCGAGAAAAATGCAGGTGCTACAGTGCCTGCAGACTTTCATAGGCTTCATTTAACTCAATTAAAAATGGACCGTTAACAAAAAATGTAATAAAAAAAACTTTATAATGATAAAAGTATAAAAGCTCAACAAAAAAATAAGTCATAATAAACCGTAACAAATAAATTTAAACATTAACAAAAGCACAATTAATCTTCAATAATTTGCACGATTCTTTCAGTTGTTCTTCAACACGCTTTCTTTCATCTTCATCAAATGGTTGTAATAAACAAATTCCAATTTGAGTTGGTTTTTCGCCAGTTTCTTTTTTAATTGCTTTGAGGTGTTGTTTGAGAAGCATTGCCATTAAAAATGCTGGTGAAGCAGCTTTCTTTGTACCATCAAAGATATCAAATTCGAGCAAGACAGGATGTTCAGCATCTTTTGTAATTGTAAAATACCGATTTTTGTTATTGAAAATTTCATCAACTGGAAGACGCATGAGGTCAATTAAATCTAAACAGAAATATTGATAATAAGTTCTCTATCAATTAAGCTAACATTACCATAAACCAAAAATGTTTTATTTTCAGGTGTAATTTCACAACAAAATTTAGGTTTTTCTTCTTCAAAACTAATAATAAGTTCTTTGCCATATAAACCTGAAAATTGATTGAGTATATATATACTTTGAATATGATAATGCTTACCATTCCATGCATCAAAAAATTCATATCCATCATCTTTGGGAAGACAAATAACAGAAAGATTATTTAAAATACCAATAACAGGAATTCCTTTTTCAAATTTTTCATCAAGAGCTTTTGGAAGATTTCTAATTCCATCATAAGTAATTGCTTCACATTTAACATCAAGAAAATTGTTAACATCAATAGTTACAGTAACCTTGTATTCATGGCATTTTTCTTCCAAGGAAATTGATCGATGCGATGCTTCTTCCGCTACATCACCAAACTAAAAAAAAATTTGAATTCAATGTACAGTAAAAAAAAGTCTTACAGTAACTTTATCAATTAAACCAGGAAGACAAAAATAATGCTTATAAGGTAACAGTTCTTGTCCTTGAAGAGTAACAATAGGAATAAAAACTTTTCCTCTAGTAGCTTTCAAGAAATAATTTCTTGCACATGTTGGAAGAATATAATATTTTGTATAACTTTTATCCATAAACCATTTTTCAATTTCATTAAAATAAGTTCCATGAGTATAGTTAAAATTATCATATACAATAAGTTTCTTGGATTTCAATGCAACTCGCAAGCATTTCATTATTGCTTTATTATCACGAGGATTTTTAATAGTAAGTATAATCTTTTTTGGATTTGTTGTACCAAGAATTTTATCACGAATAAGCTTTGGATTTTCTTTGATATCAATTGGAATAATATTTTCACTAATTTCTTTGTATCCATTTTCTGTATATTCATATTCAACTACATTAGCATCATTATCAGAAACGATAATAATATATACCAGTTCATGAAACTTTGCAGTAACTTTTGTAGCAATTAATAAACCATTTGCAATACAATTTAATAATGAATCAAAGTAATATTGAATTTGAAGAGAATCCATCTTTTCTTTAACAGCTTTACAAAAATCCATATTTGATGCATATCCATTAGGTTGATATTCAAAAACATTAAAAATTACACCTTGTACATTTTTGAATAACTTTGGAATATCAGCAATAAATTTCTTTGAATCAGAATAATGAACAGTACTTGAATCTTTTTTTACAAGTATATCTGAATCAATACCAGCAACAACGGAAATATTTTGTGATGCAACTGATTGATTCATTTTTCACAAGCAGCTAAAAAACGAATGATTATTATTTCAAATAAATAGCTATAGCTAGCTATGATTAGTGTTAAATTAAATAAAGCGATTATAAAAAATAATTCGTTAAAAGAATATGATAAAAATAAAACAACAGGGTAAAAAGGGAATTTGCAACCCGAATATTGGTTAAAAGTATCCCAAATATTGTAACCATCCCAAATATTGGTTAAAAGTGTCCCAAATATTTTAACCATCCCAAATATTGGTAAAAAAATGAAGTATTTATGGGTTTGTTTAAAATTGCTATGGGGCAATACAACAGTTTGTTAGTAAACATGTTTTTCCAGTGTTTTGGGTAATTTCGAAAAAACTTACAAAACAAAATTTGAAGAAGAAAGAAATGCATAATCATTATAAGAAATAACTTGATTTTCAGCAGCAAATACGTAATAGCAATAAGATTTAATCTGATTTCTAGCAGCTAACACAGCAGGGGCGTCAAAGCGAAAGATTCTTGGAATAAGAGATGAAATAATATTTTGATCATCAGCAGCTTCATAAATAAAAATATTTGGGACACCTTTTTACCAATATTAAGGTGGTTAAAATATTTGGGACAACATTCACTAATATTTGGGATGGTTAAAATATTTGGGAGAAATTTTACCAATATTTGGGATGGTTACAATATTTGGGATACTTTTTACCAATATTTGGGTTGTCAATTAACCGCATACCAAACAACAGAAAGAAAATATAACACTAGTTCCCGCGCGGAAAAGTTTTTCTTTGAATTTCAATGTTTGCTACTTTTTTTTTAAATTTTATTGTCTCGCGCATAGTTTATTTCATTTGATAATCAAATTTTGATTTAATTATTTACAGTTTTATTTTTTAGTAATTCGATTACAATGAGCAGCTCCATTTCATTTAAAAGTATTGCAATTGTTGCTACTGAAGAAGATAGAAATGATGTATTACTTGTTAGACGTGGATCACGAAATGTTAATTACAAAAGTTCAAAGAAATTTATTTCTGATATACCAAAGATATTCAAAAATGTTAAAGGAGTGATTCTGAATGTATTTGATTATCAATCAACTGGATTTGAAACAAATATGGATTTTTGTAAAGCTGTTAAAGAAAAGATGGATTTACTTGAAATTGATTATCGCTTTGAACTTACGATGAGATCTACTACTGCTTCTTTATTAGCATCTGCAAATATTACTGTAAAATTTCAAGAAATGATACTTATGGTTTTTACTCTTGGTAATGATAACGAAGCTGATGTATTTGAATATGAATATACTCAAAGTGGATATAAAGAAATCAGCCAAAGAGATTTTCCAATTGATATCAAAGAAAATCCAAAACTTATTCGTGAAAAGATTCTTGGTACATCTAATCCAGCAAAAATTATTCTTGCTTCATGTGATAATAGCGGTATAAATCCATTGATGAAATGCTTACGGGATGCATTGAAATCAAATAAGCTTATTGTATTTGATAAATCAATTGACATGGAAGATATCTATATTAAACAAGTAGCAAAATGGTTTATGGATAAGAGCTATACAAAATATTACATTCTTCCAACATGTGCAAGATATTATATTATGGTAGCATTTCAAGGAAAGCTATGTACTCCTCTTCTTCCTGCTGATATGCCAGAACCATTACCTTTTGAGGAATCTTATTATCTTAATGCTTCAACAGAAAGTATTTTAGTAAGTTTATTTTTGCCTCCAAAGAAGTTAGTTATTACACACTGTTTTATTTTTCAGTATGGTGATAAAGATGATAAGACATCGTATCAAACATTATCTTTGGAAGGAAAATGTCATCAATATAAAGTTACTGTAAATATCGACGTTAACAATTTTCTTGATATCTCATATGAAGCTCTGACTTTCCAAGAAATTGAAGATCTCCCAAAACATCTTGATGAAAAATTTGATAAGAATATACCTGTCATTGGAATTATGGGTGAACTTTCTGTCATTTGTATTCATAAGAATGGAGGATATGAATTTTTGGATGCATGGAATGGTAATGATATTACTGTACTTTATATGTTTTTAATGCAACAATGTTTCAGGCTTTTTTGTAAAACAGCTTATTGTTAACTTTGAAGAAGAAAAACCAAAATATTTTGAACATGCATATCTTCCAGGCAAACAAGGATGCTTAGTATACGGTAAGTTGCATTATTGTTTGAATTACAAGAAATTTATATCAACGATTTAGATTTAATTGAAATTATTTCCCTTCCAATTGATCAAATTAAGAACAATGAAAAATGGAAATTTACCGTAACCAAAGATGCTGATCATCCAATCTTGCTTGAATTTGATAACTATGATGGAACAAAGAAAGCTGCATCACCTGCTTTTCTAATGGCATTGCTCTTAAAACAACATCTCAAAGCAATCAAAAAAGAAACTGGCACAAAACCAACAGAAATTGGAATTTGTTTATTGCAAAAATTCTCTGAAAATGAAAGAAAACGTGTAGAAGAACAACTTGAAGGATCATGCAAGTTATTAAAAATTGATTGTGTTTTTGTTAATGTTTAAATTTAAATGTTACACTTTATTAATGCTTTTATGTTGTTCATATTCTGTATTTTTATCATTATAAAGGTTCTCATTTTTTACACTGGAGTTGTTTGTGCTGATAGAATTTGATGAAGCTTGAGAGACTTGAAGTACTGTAGCACCTGCATTTCTCATAGAAATATTTTTAAAGCTTATTTGTCGCAAATTTAATGAATATCAATGTTTAAAAAAAAAGTACTGTAAAAAAATATCAATCAACAACGACGTGAAAAAAATTAATTTGAAAAAAATCTTGTTTGGCGTTCTGTGGCACTAATGTTAACTATCGAGAAGTTTCTTCTCTTCGAACAACACATTTTTTGTGTGTCTTTTTTCTTTGCAACATTTTATTTATCTTTTACAACTGTATTGCTCGTTACTTTATTCAAAATGAACAATTCATCTTCATCTAATTCTATTATTAGTGTTATGGGATGTGATGATGAATTAATTGTAATGTTTGAAGATGGTCCTGAAGATTATAGCAATGATTCAAAAGAATTTATTTCTGATATTCCTAAGCTATTCAAGAATGTTAAAGGTGTGCTTTTCCATGTATTTGATCATAAACCAATTGGATATAATACAAATATGGATTTTTGTGATGCTATTAAGGCAAAGATGGATATGCTTAAAGTACCGTATTACTTTGAACCTTTAACTAAATCTGCTCCATCAATTTTATTAGTTGCTGCAAATGCTACTTTAAAATCTCAAGATTTAGTATATATTATTTTTGCTCATAATGACAGCGTTGTTGTTACTGAATATGAAAATACCAAAGATGGATTTAAAGAAATTGGCGTAAGAGATGTTCCAATTGATCTCAAAGAAAATCCAAAAGCTGTTCGTGACAAAATTCTTGGTACTGCAAATCTAAAGAAGATTATTCTTACTACAAAAGAAGATAATGGCTGTAAATCAATGATGAAGTTTTTAAGAATTGCTTTGAAATCAAAGAAGTTGATTGTCTTTGAGAATACTGAAGATATGCGTGAAAATTATGCTAAAGAAATGGCTAAATGGTTTATGGATAAGAGCTATACAAAATATTATATTCTTCCAACATGTGCAAGGCCATACTTTTTTGTAGCAGTTCAAGGAAAATCATTTGTTCCAATTTTTTCTCTTGATCGACTTGAACCATTACCATACAAGAAATGCTTTCGTCTTTATAATCCTGAAAAAATTGGAGTAAGTTTTTTTTCTTGTTTATAGTTCTAATCATAAACATCCCCAACTTGGGGCGGAGTTGGGGGCTCTTGTTCTGCCTATAGACTTGCTTAGTATATGGAAATACTCAAGCAAAAATATTGCTGACTAATCCTAGGTCTGAGGGTTTTTCCAGCTGTTCAAAGTCGATTATGACTTATATAAGGAGGGAGAGAGACAACTACCCCTTCCCCCTATCATATGTGTCACTTCACATCGGGACTACACCTGACGTTTTGTTTTTAAACTTCTATTTTTTAGTACGGTGATGCATCTGATACAACATCTGTTCGAACAATTAACTTGAATAAGAAATGCCATCATTATGAAGTTACTGTCAATATTGATATTAATAATTTTATTGATGTCAAATATGAAGCAATTATTTTTGATGAAATTAAAAGCCTTCCGAAAAATCTTGATGAAAAATTTGATAAGAATATTCCTGTGATTGGTATTTTGGGTGAATATTCTGTCATTTGTATTCAAAAGAATGGTGGATATCAATTTTTGGATGCATGGAATAGTATGTTTTCTTTAGACCGTAATAATTACTGCTTTTCGAGATCTCATTGAATTTGGCAAATTTCTTTTCATACTTCAATATCAATAAAATTTTTAGGTCTCTATGGCAAAGAACTAATCATCAGTTTCGAAGAAGAAAAACCAAAATTTTGTGATAATGTTGTGCAAAATCATAAAAAAAGAAATTTCGTTGTTTACGGTAAAATCTTTGGGTATTATATATACTCTAACTTTTTTGTGGTTTTTAGATCTTATGAAGATTATGTCTATGTCTGCTGATGGTATTGTACCTAATACTTTATGGCCATTTACTATAACCAAAGATGCCACTAATCCAGTCTTGCTCGAATTTGATAATTTTGATGGAACAAAGAAAGTTGCTGCACCTGCATTTTTAATGGCAATGCTCATCAAGCATCATCTCAAAGCAATCAAAAAAGAAACTGGCATCAAACCAACAGAAATTGGATTTTCTTTGTTGCAAAAATTTTCTCAAGATGAAAGAAAGCGTGTTGAAGAACAACTTGAAGAATCGTGCAAATTATTGGAAATTGTATGTGTTTTTGTTAATGTTTAATTTGAGTTTCTTATTTTTTCGTTTGTTAAGTACTTTATTATTTTTTGATAATAAAATTTTTTGATTGTTTTCAACCGCTTTTCTCATTGTTTTTAAGTGTAAATGACATTGTTTTTAAACATGCATACTGATGAAATTTATATGAGCGTAAAAACCAGAAAGCACGATAAACTAATACCTGTAATTATAAACTGTAGCTTTATTTTAACGTGTAGTTCTTTCTTTTATACAGTAATATTTTTTTAAATAAAAAAATCTAAATACAAACAGTGTCAAAGCAATCTTAAGTTCTTTTAAAGTCATAACAAAAAGCCCTTAAGGCGCTCTGCTGAGACTTTAAGCAATCCAAGAAAAGTTTCTTATAACGAAAAAAGACAAAGCGGATAATTTGGCTTTTAAATATTTTTTACATTAAATTTGTTGAAATTTGTTACTTTTTAATATTGTTTTAAGTCCATAAATTATTATTATCTATAATGAACAATGTTGCTAAGGTTTGTGTTGAAAGTATATATACATTGTATTTAACTCCGTTATAGAATCGTAAACCTGGAATTGAATTAATTTGTTATGATAAAAATCGTGAACTTCAGTATGCTGGAAAATGTAAAATTATAATTAATCCATTTACCTCATTACTTATTGTAAAACCTGCAAATAAAGGTAATATTTAGAGATATATGAGTAGTTACAAGTTATAAGAAAAACTAAACATTATAGAATATAAAATGATATCTGCAAAATTTAATTGGAAATTTGATAAACAAAAGGTATGTTTAAATCTTGTTGATTTTGTAAATACTATTTATAACACTGCATGATTTAGCATATATTATTTGTTTATGGTGAATGTGATTATCAAGATTTTGCTTTGTGCTTTGATAAAGAACGTCGATGTAAGAAGGTTTCTGATTTAATTTGTGATAAAAAAGTAAGCGTTACTTTTGTCTTTGTGTTAACATAAGCAAGAGATTGTAGGAAAAATATAGTATTGATAAAGGTGTATTTAATGAACGATTTATTATACCAATTTTAAAAACTATTGCAAAGAATAACCATCAAAGGTTGAAAGAGATTATCGTTAAATGGGTGAATATGCATGATAATGAAGAGAAAGAAGAATACAACAAATTACTGCACGAATATAAAATCACTGATAATAATGATACAAAGATCTTGGCAGGTAAAGGTGATGATTTGCATTCTAATAGAAGAAAAAAAACTGTGCTATTTAATGGTAGTGATGACAGGTTAAATAAAGAAACACATGAAACTGTAATCATATGATCAATTTTAGAAGTTGTAATTTGCGAAAGCGGAAATATGCTGCTCTTGATAATTCTCCACCTAAAGAATCAGATGATAGTAGTGCCAATGAAGAAGATGATGAATTGCAAGCAGCGTATGTTGTGCACAAAATTTTAGAATTTACTTTTTTCTTTTTAGAGTTCCTAATAAAAGGCGAAAAATTCCACCATTACAGTATACAAAAACTCTCAATGCTTCCGATTTTAAACTGCTTTGTACCAAAGGATTAAGAACCATGCAAAAACGGTTATTAATTTTTACAGCACCTGATAAAAAGCAATGTTACGATTATGTATGGGCTCGAAAACAAAAATTATTTTATTGCCTTGGATGTCATGAGTCAGCAGATCCCCAAAAAATTACTGCAATGTTTGATTATGATGATAAGGGGAATCAATTTGTTCAAACTGAAGAAAAGATACATGTTTGTACACCGATACCGTATATTAAAGAAAATTATTTTAAAATTAAAATTTTGAGAAAGCCGGATTATGAAATATTGGAAAACTGTAACACATTTAATGGTACAGCGCTGATTATATTTCATCCAGGAGATAGCACACAATTTTGGGAACATCACTGGGAACCAAAAAGTCAAAGCTTTCGTTGCACAGGATGTTGCAATGCTGCAAAAATGTTCAATCAAAATAAAAATAATGAATATGTGGAGTTAATGATTCAAGAACACAAATGTAAAACACGTATTTTTCAACGAGAAAAGTTTTATAAATTTAGTAATTTCGTTGTTTCACCAAATTATGAAGTACAAATTAAAATCAAAAATGGAAAAGAAAAGAAGGCCTTAATTATTTTTAATGGGAAAGATAGAAGCAAATGTTATTATTATTATTTTCAAACCTCTCATCAACAATTCCTGTGCAATGGCTGTATTTCAGCAAAGAAATCTGTATCAGCTAAAATATGCCATAACGATGATGGAGAAGAATATGTATTGCTATCGAATTCTGAGCATATTTGTGAACCTCGTCCATATACCTCTTCGAAAATAATTGTCTTACTTCCATCAAAATTTAAATTTATGGAATCTACAGCTACTGGAGTGCCGAAGTTATTTATTTTTGATGAAAATAATCGAAAATTATGCCATGTTTTTTTTCCAAAAGCCAAAAGTCGTTACGTCTGTACGGCATGTTCTCGAAAAACTGGGACAAAAAGTTATACTGTATATTTATGCAAAAATGATAATGGTGAATATTATGTTCAAATACCTGATAGAAAACATAGCTGTGCTCTTCAAAAATATCAACCAGAAAAATATGACGCTGATGAATATGTTAAGTATTACGATTTTGCATGTTTCCAAAAAAAGAATGGCCCTAAATACATTGCAATTTTTCATCCACAAAACAAAAATCTATGTTATAAGTTTGATTATGACAAAAAACAAAACTTTTATCGGTGTAATAAATGCTGGGGAAAAAGGGTTTACTTTTTCGTAAGAGTTAAAAAAGATGAAAATGGAACGACTTATTTGACTCACAAATTTCGTAAACATGTTTGTAAACCGGTCCAGTTGTCATTATTTGAAGGTCCAGAATATGAAGCTATTGATAAAAATGAATTACATGTTAAAGAAAATCCAAAGAAGAAAAAACCAAATGTTGATGAAAGCAAAATCCTCAAAATGCCGGCTTTTGAGCTTCAACCAAGCATGTATGGAAATATTGATTACAAGTTAATTATCTTTCATCCAGATGACCGAAGGCAATTTTACCAATACAACTTTAGTCGGCATTGTTATTTCTGCCGTAATTGCAAGTTGAAGAATGTTAAAGTTACAGCAAAAGTTGAAACTGATGAAAATGGTGAAAAATATGTAATTCTTGGTGAAAATGATCATGTTTGTGAACCGCTTAGCGACGAAAACAAAAAAGTTATTGATGCATCTAATTTTATTATTCAAAATCAAAATGACAAATCTCCAAAGCTTTTTGTGTTTACTTCACCATCCCATAAGTTATTTTATGAATTTCGTTACGTTAGATGTTACAATTATTTTCAATGCAATAATTGTTATCAACAAAAAATATTTGTGTTTGCAAGAATTCGTAAAGATGAAAATGGAAGTGAATATTTACAAATGGGCAAAAAAGATCATATTTGTACACCTCAAAAATATGAAAATATTCAAACACCTCCAAAACCAGCACAAACAATTTCATTACCAAATAATTTGGTTGAATTTCACAAAAATAAAAATGGGGAAGAAAATAAGAAATTAATTATTTTTACTTCTGAAGAAAAAGATTGTGCTTACTTTTATTACGGTAATCAAAGAAAAATATATTACTGTCTTGCATGTCAAAAGCTGAATTTGTATGTATCTGCCAAGCTTTGTACAAATGAACATGGTGAAGAATATCTTAAACTTGATCAAAAAAGTCATCTTCGTACACCAAAAAAAGTTGTTGATCCTTTTGATCAACCAGATATTCCCTTTGAACTTCAAAAAAATACAAAAGGTGAAGCAGATAAAAAACTGATCATTTTTACTTCTGAGAAAAGATATTATGGTTACATGTATCAATGGAAACGCAATATGAATTATATATGTGCTGCATGTCATTACAGAAAATCGCATATTTCGGCAACTCTTTTAGAAGACGAAAATGGCAGAAAGTTGATTAAACTTTGTTCAAAACAGCATATTTGCGAACCGAAAAAAATGTAAAAATTTTGAATTTGTTGTTTTTGTTTTTGATTTTTTATTGTTTAAACATGTTCTTTTGTTATTTTTAAAGTTTGTTTAAAAAAATCGTTTTTACCGAAAACATTTTGTCATATTTTTACAGAACTAAAAAAGATTTTTGCCGCAATACAGTAATCATCCTGTATGCTTGCTGTTTTGTGGAAAGATGTCCAAACAAAATTGTCAGATGTCGTTTAAAACAGTAATCAAATTTTAAAAATAAAGTTATTTAGGTACTTTTATTTTTAGAAAAACCATTTCAAGAATAAGATAGAAATAAAATAAACTAAAATTTTTTGAGTACTACCATTAATAAAGAAATTTTCATGCAAATTTTCCTGGTTATATATTTGTAAAACCGGTTTGATTTTTTCTCTATTTTGTCTTGGTCCCTCCTTTGCATTTTTTTCTCAAACTTCAGAAAATCAAAACCGGGCCGGGCAGGAGCCGGCCGGCTCGGGCCCGGCTCAAACTTTCACGGGCTTGGCCAGGCCGGCTGCCATGCCTAGCTTTAACACATTATTTTACAGTACAACCAGTTATTAGTGCTGATGGCAAATTACAATTTCCTGTTTTTGTAACATTCCATGAACCAAACAAACCTATCATTTTTGAAGAACAACTTGATCGCTTTCGTTATGCAACTTCATTAAAATCTGGAAAAATGTCATCGGCTTTAACAAAAACTTGGTTTGAAGAAGTTTTTAAACCTAATGTTGAACAAAAATCTCATTTGGTTGTAGACAGCTGGACTGGATATATAAGGTTGATCGGAAAGTTCGTTTCGCTGTTTGAACGCCTGTATTTTTAAAATTTATGAAACAACAGGGGGTGAAATTTGGCATAGTGGTGGCCAAGGGAGTTAAGAAAGGGGTTCCAACATGATTTTTGAGGTAGTTGGAATTTTCATGGAATTCTGTGGAATTTTCGTGTAAAATCCATTTTTCTTAGAAAACTGTGAAATGATCATTATTAAAATTCTAAATGTTTATGGCTCCAAAAACATACCAATAGATTGAAGAACCATTAAATCATATTTTTTAAGCATTTTTGATGCAATTCCAAATAATTTTTTTATTCTTAAAAAATACCTTTAAAATACACAAACTTCCATTAAAGTGCAATAGCCGGGCTTCAAAAATTCCTGAAGACTCTGGAAGGTTCAAGAAAATTCCAAAACCTATAAATTCTGTTAGGACAATGTCTTGGCTACCCCCACAGGCCATATTGACCCATATATGCCTCAAATTAGAATTTTAATAATGATCATTTCACAGTTTTCTAAGAAAAATGGATTTTACACGAAAATTCCACAAAATTCCATGAAAATTCCAACTATCTCAAAAATCATGTTGGAACCCATTTTCTAACTCTCTTGGCCACCACTATGCCAAATTTCACCCCCTGTTGTTTCATAAATTTTAAAAATACAGGCGTTCAAACAGCGAAACGAACTTTCCGATCAACCTTATAATCAAGCTTTTCGTGATGAACCTGACATTATAATTCATATACTGTGAAAACTATTTATGTTTTAATCATTTCGTTAATGAATTACATGATTGTATTGATTTTTTAAAAAATGAATAAAGTTTTTTTTACTACACAATGATGTAAGATGTTTCATACTTTAATTTTTACGAAAAGAATGAATTCAAAAATATTTTTTAAATTTTTATAATATTTAAATTTCAAACGGAATATAGATTTTAACTGCAAAAAGAAAAGAAGAAACACGCCACTCGACCACAGAACCAACAACAAAGTAGGCTAAAAAAAGGTATAAGAATGAAAGCGCAAAACTTCATATCTAAAAATTACCGTAATTTGTGACCGAGGGCACCTATTTTTTTTTATGTAACTATCACTATAGTAGGGCTATCACATGGTATATGTCATATCTTAAACTGCGTGTTACAGTTGGGACGGTTCCCTTATAAGAAATCCCCGGTTGTCAAGTCAGAACGGTCACTTATCAATATTTCACGATTTTCTCCTTTATCCTTTTATCAACCAAAGAAAATTCTTTTAGATTGTCGGTTAAAAGAAATTTTGTTATATCATTTTGTTCAATTATTGTTCAAAATAACAATTTTTGTTATCGTTTGATGATTGTTGAGTTTAGTTAAGTATTTTATTATATTAAACATCTGCAAAACTACTTCTTAACATCCAGCTCACGGGCTCATTTGGTGTCCTGTAGAGACGGATTTTGAGATTAAGGGGTCATATGTTGTCAAAATTACTTCCAAATGACTTAGGAGTGACCTGCTATTAATTTTAGACATGTGGAAAAAAAATCGAAATTTTCGATTTTTTTGACAGGGGGACCAAGACGAATCTTTATCGTGTGCCACTCAAAAAAATTTGTTTTCTTTAAATCGTCCAAAATTGAGTTTTTACTCCTTGGATATGATTTTCTCAGCTATTTGAAAAAATTGTCGTTTTTGTATCTCAACATCCTAAAACCTATAGAACTTGGGAACTAGTGGTATTGTACAAGTTCCAATGCTTTTATTTCTTTCATAACAACATAATAAAAGATTTCCGTTAGGCTTTTTTTTATATAAAGCTTCATCTCCGATTTTCGTGAGTTCAAAAATTAAATTTTACAAAAAACCTTAATAAATGAGCAAAAGTTATGTTAGAGGAATTTAATAAACAAGGTCCCCAGGGCTGTTTTGGTGGTTTTAACTTATCAAGGACATCCTAGGGAACAAATTGGCCAAGCTCATTTTAAGATTTTTCACCTAGTTTGGGAATGGCATGGTAAAAAGTGCCAAAAAACGCCATTTTTCGCGATTTTCGTTTTTTCGACGGCACAACCCCAAAATACCTCATAAAAACCCTAGATATGATTTTTCTGTGTTGTTTTAGTGTGTTTTATCATATTGAGCAAGGGTGCCTCTACCGGACAATTTTGGCACCCAAATGAGCCCGTGAGCTGAAGACACAACAAGAAGAAAAAAAAATATAATAAAAGAGAAATATACCGGACAATCCTGATTAAAATTAGATTCTGAAAAATTCAAATCTTTGACGAAAAACATCCAGAATAATTTTACATGTCGGAATTTTCATTTCTTTTCTTGCATTCATTCTAGTTTGAATTTCAGATTTAAAAATTTCTGCTTCTTCAGATAACATTTTTTCGCTGTGACCGTAACTTAAATGTAACCATCCATATTCAGTTGTCATATGAGCATCAAGAAATTGACAGATTTCTTCTGCTTTTATATCCAAACTCAAACGAGAAATCTCACAAACATCCAATTTGCTCCGTTTTGTGTTGATTAAAGTTTTAAAAGTTTCAAGTGTAATTTCTTCTGAAGGAAAAAATCTGTAATAAATTGTTTTTTTGAACCCTTTGACAAAAATGCAATAACATACCTCAAAGCGTTTAAATGCTTAAGCTTCAAAAATGCAGATTTCAATAAATAATTCGGAAATTGATATACTTCAATATCTTCAAGTGAACTACTTAATAAGTGGTTAACAACATGTGGTAGAAGTGATAAGCCACTATTGCAAACATTAATCATTTCCAAATTTGTCAAATTTAATGAAAACAAAAATTCATCAATTTTATCTTTTCTTGGACAGCTAATTTCGAGATATTGATTAACTTTTATAGCTTTAAAATCCGTACGAATTCGATAAAAATCAGGAATATGGAAGCGGTAGAGAGTACCGAATCGTACAATTTGAATGTCAATAATCACATCGCAACTAAAACATTATTTTAAAAATAAAAGGAAAGTCAAAAATATTTCAGTGTTTTAGAAAAAAAGAAGTAATCTTTGTTTGTGGATTTGTACAAGACAGTTCAATTCGTACCTAAAGCTACGATGTTGTTGGTCTGCGACAAAATAATCAATATGAGCAAATCCAATCTGAACTTGTAAACTTCTCAAATATTTGCATAATTTCATTAATTTTTGAGACACTTTTGTTTTACAATTAATGCAAATATATTCAATAATAAAATACGGGAATGTAAAAGTTTGTGACAGCTGTCGATCATAGTTAATCAAATTTTTAAAATTTTCATTGCATCTGTACATTAAATCGGAAAAACCGAAAGTAGCGTTGTAATAAAAGCCAGGCTTTGGTGTTTCCATAATTCTAAATATCTTTAAAAATTATACAAATTATATATTTTACAATATAATAACAAGATATGATGATTTTAACTCTTAACATTAGCATTGGTTAATTTTAGTTTTTTTAAGTAGCACACGATATTATGAGCTGCAAGAAGTTTCTTATTTCTTTAGGTTTTAAAGCTGAAAACGCTTTTTTAAATGTTAAAAGCAAAGAAATGATTGTCGAAAAAAACTTAAAAAGAAGTGATTGTTTGTTGAAAGCATCACACAAGGTAACTCGAAAAGAGCGAAACTAACAAATTTAAATATTAGCAGGTAGAGTTTATCATATCTGGTGCTTCCCATTTACACAATCTTTTTTGTTCTTTAAAAAATGTGAAAAACAAATTTCTTCTTCGTCAATGGAAAAAAGAAAAAATGGAAGAGAGAGGTCAAAAAAATAAATTGAAAGAAAATGGACATACATTTTTGAGAAAACCTTGCACATATGTTTTTAAAATGAAAAATTTCAATGACACACACATGGTGGCTCATGCATTTATATGTAGTAAAAAAATTAATTGGTAAGCTATAATATTTTTTGTATTTGCAATCAGTAAAAACAACATATCAAGGACGATAATAATGTAAAAATCATAAAAAATGTTGAAAAAAATACTGTTATATAATAAAATTTCATGAACCAAATTTGAAAGTTTACATTTTTAATCAACTATTAGGCCCATGGCCAATAAAAAAATGTCTTTTGATGTAATATGGTTTGAGTTTACCATTTTTACATATAACTCATTGTATTGCGTCTGCAAAAATCCTACAGCTTTCTTTTTTTTTTAGACAAAAATGGCGGATATGGGTTTAATACATTCATGAGTTTTTTTTCTGAGTTTATTATGTTACATACAATCTCAGTGATAAAAATCGAAAAAAATCTTTATTAAAACAAATATCGGACTTTGGAAAACTTGAAAGAACATTAAATGGATATTACTTTAATTCTTTATTATATTCTAGTGATTCTGTATTATAAATTGCAGGAGGAAAAGTTTACTGTTAAATTTCAAGAATCGATGTTAATTATTTATCATATTTAACGATCATTGTCACTGGGCGGACTCGGATTTTTAGTTTTTTCCTGCTTTTTTGAGTTTGAAATTTGATAATATTTATTTTCTCTGTTTCTGATAAGGCAATTATAAGGCAATTGTAATATCACAAATAACTTTTTACCCGTTTTTAATAACAACAATAATTAGAAAGACGTTTACAACAATTTCTTGAGCTTAAACTCTATCTGATATTTCATAAAATCTTAAATGCATCTCTATAATCAACTCCCTGCCCAACCGATAAGATAATAATGGAAACAAATAAGTTATTAAAGACATAATAATTCCAAGACTAAAAATATAATGACCCCATCTATCAAAAAAAGTAAAGCTAAGCAAATAATATTTTGACATAATTCTTTTAAATTTATTTATAAAAAGTATTAGCAAAAGTAGATATGAACCAGCGGTGGCGGTTAAAGAAATGATTAACCATTTTTCTCTTTTTAAAGCGGCTAACTCATTATTTAAATTTCTGTAATAACATTGGTAGAGTTGTTGTCGAGTTGTAACATATTCGTGAGACACTTTTTCCCATAATGACATTGTTTTGTAAAATCTGTCACTGCAGCAGGAGACATGTGTTAGTTTTGTCTGAAAGTAAATAAAAATTACTGTAATAAATTTTATTTTTGCTGAAATAATGATGCTCGTAAAAAGCGTTGAAGAAATTACTGCGAAAATAACATTTTTCGATGTTACTATTTCCGCGATAGTAATTCATTTGCTTTGGTTTTGTTTTTAGCGTTACTCTTATTAAAAAGTTTTGAGTGAAACAAAAAAAGTAGTGCTTAAAAGTAAAAATAAGGTTTCACTACAAAAAACAAATGCAAAATTTATTATTAAAAGACTGTAGCTAATTCTCAAGGACGTCAGCAGAGGGGGGCACGTGTCCCCTCCGAAATTGGAAAAATTCTTTGATTTTTTTACAAGTGCGGTGTTAAAGCGGCAAAAGATCAAAGGCGTGCCCAACCCGAAATTTTTTTCTGCTGACGTCCTTGCTAATTCTAGCTCCACAGATATATAGTATATTAATTTTTTCTACCAACACTAATAACTGAAACCTGACAGTTAATCCTCAAAGGTCAATAATCACACTTTTTAATTTTCATTTTTCGGTGTTACTTTCTTCAAAAAATAACTCCATGAAAAAAGTGAAAGTAAAAAATTTTTGGATTTTAATTACTCTTACTAATAGCAATAAAAAACGCCGAAAAAAATTACTGTGAAAGTAACATTAAAAATTTTATTATTATTTTTTGTTTTTCTATCACAGTAATAGTAACACGTGACTTTTGTTCACAGTGTTACTCTCATTAATAATATAACTGAAAAAAAGACAGTAACATTGAAAAGTAAAACTGAAATTTTATTAATACTTTTACCAAAAAAATGCGAATTTATTATCCTTTAATTTGAGCATTAGACATAAATTTTGTCTAACATTTCTGATAAATTAAACTCGCATTGTTAACCTTAAAAGGATGGTTACCATAATTTTTTATTTTTATGTTTTTGGTGTTATAAATTACAGTAAGAGTACCACAAATTTAAAAAATTTTTAATGACAATACTTTCATTTTTGTTTCTAGTATTACTATCATCAAAAATTTATTTTATTAAAAAAAAGGTGTGACAGAAATATCAAAAACCAAAATGTTTCGGTTATTTTCACTTTTAACTTTTTATCATTAATTATCCTGTCACTTTTGAAATACCCATCTAAAACTGCTCACTTACTTTAACATCAAAATATTTATCTCTCAATATCAAAATTTCATCAATTGAATTAACATTTGTCCCATTACACGGTAGCAGCAAATCCTCTGAACTTGACATTGAAAAAAATGTTTTAAAAAATATAATAATTTGAATAATAAATAATGAAATTAATATTTCTTTTTGTTGCTTTATTCTTCGATGTTCAGCAAAATATGAAAAATCCTGAAAAAGACTATGGCTTTGGTGATTGTGTTACAGTATGCTTACCACCATTGGACTTACCACTTTACCATATCGTGTACATTTACATAATCGAAATTTAAAGTGTCTCAAAAATCCCATCAAAAACTGTATTAAAAAAAGTTTTTGCGGGAAATCTCTATTGATTAAGGGATTTTGACCGCGAAAAATAAAAAAGTGGCAAATAAGAAGAAGAAATAAGAGGTGAAATCTTTCTTCTTCTTTTTTTGCTTGCTTTTTCTCTCAATTGAGATGCAGCAGTCCGGGGATTAATGCCAGCTGCTTTTGGGTTTTTGCCGGTCTCGAGAATGAGCGAGGGGAGATAATTGAAGACTTAGCGACGACGGCGACAAGAGTAAAAAAGCATTTTTGAAAAAAAAAAGAATTTTGCAACAACAAATAGTTTCATCAAAAATAAAAGAAGGTGCTTCTCTAATAATCCTTTTTTCTTTCATTAAGAGCGACACATTTTAAACGCAAAAGATTATTTTAAAATTTATGATGGAAGGATGTGACGTTGAAAAATTATTTTCCTTTGCATTTTTTGAGGATTTTAATAGTATTTTTTGAATCCTTGGCTTCTATTTTAATTGCCAAATGAAAGGATGAATCATTGTTAGCTCGAAACGTAAAAATGTTGTTTAAAAGTTGCATTATATATCTGAGATTAACGTAACTCATGCAACACAAGCGTCGAATATGATAAAAGATTATATTTTTGTCGCATTAAGATGTATTTATCAACACAAGTTTAATATACGCAAAGATTTTTCCCTTCAGATTTGTTTTGAGTTGGAGAATATTTGGGTTCTGTTGCAACAACGGCGACATGTAACGAGTGGTTCTTGGAATTGTTGAGTAAAAATGATTCGGATTTTGACATTTTCCAACAACATGGTATGTGCCACTGTCTCTGGTTACTGTATTGGTTTTTTGAATATATAAGTTTGAATCAATTGTTGGATTTTGAAGTAAGCGAAAATTGCATCTGCTTCTAATCTTCTTGATTCTAATCAAGCCTCTGACTCCTGGCCAACAATCTGGGTGTTCGATCCGGGATTAAAAATCTAGAAAAATGACCCGGGTTTAGGATCCACACTCCAGACATGAACTGTAAGATTTTCTGTTTAAATATGCAACGTTATTATATTCTGGAATAATAAATTTTTTAAAAAAAATTTGTCGCTTAAAGCTCTCTTATTTGTGACAATAAAATTGTTTTTTTAGTTCTACCTCATGCCGTAAAAATTTTTATTCAAAAATCAAACAAAATATCATACATTTTTTTCATATTTCGTGATTCATGTGTTTTTTCTTAAGACATTTTAACACATCATAAACTAAAACAAAGACAGCGCAAATATCGTCATGTCTTAAAAGGCATATGTGACAATGAAACCCAAAGCTTAAGCAGATGGCTTTTTTTCCATGCCAGTGTGGTCAGGGAAACTAATTTTTTCTCCATTTATGTCTTGCTTTTTTTGGATCACTCAAATATATAGTGTCAAATGTGAATTAAATGAAGACGACATACCGTTTATGCAATTGCATTAATCGTTATGGAAATGTTAGACCACAAAATTTATTTTAAAATATTACAATTAAATATTTTTAGAATGATGAAGACAAATTGATGGGAGAAGTTATTAAAATATTTTGCATATCAACATTATGGGGCTTACAAATTGCAACATTATTTAGACCGTATTTTATCAATAAATATGATTTACTATTTCCATGCTATGACACGAATATAACTACAGTAACAGAATTGAGAAAACTTAAAGAAAAGTATTTACTTTTAAGTGTAAGTTTAATTTTATCAGTTGATTAAAGCTATTGATCTTGAAAAAAACTTTTTAGAGCATTGTTAACCATACATCTATAGAAGTAACAAAAACATGGAGAATTCTTTCGCAAGAATATCGCGCTATCGGCCCAATTTTCTTTAAATGCTATAGTAACAATTTTGACAATCACATACTATTAAACACTAAAATTTGGCTCTTCCTTGGTCTATTAATAACGTTTTTGACATTTTTTATGTCAAGTTTTGTATTTATAACTTTTTATCAAAAAATAATCACCAAAAAAACTTTTAAGAAAATTTGTGGGAAAACCAGTTCTTCAATAATTTTTTACGGAATTATTCTTTCTTTTCTGAGTTCAATATTTCCAATATCTATCAAAGTTGCTTATAGCAATGATTTTAGACGTGAATTTCTTTTTCCTGTATTTGAATGAAGAGGTAATAAATAAATCGTAAAATTCTGTGTTTTGCTCTTTCAAAAAATATTTAAGCAATGCAAACAAAATGACATGACACAACAAATATCGTCACTGTAAATAGCACTAGTAACAATAAAACCTCAAACAGATGGCTTTTTCTTTTTTGAACCAAGTGGTCAGCTGCTTTTCTTTCGTTTCATTTATGTCTCGCTCTTTTCTTCGGATCGCCATAATCAATAATGTCTAATATTCATTTTCCAGCAATGCAAAAAAACATAGCTAATAATTAAAGAATGAGATATCGCCTATGTAATTGTAATCGATATGGAAGCGTAAGAAATTACAGATTTAATTCAACTTTTTTTATACAATGTTTTTTTTAGACTGATGAAGTCATTGGTGATGAAGATTTTATTACAGCTTTATGCACAGTGGTACTCTTGGGTTTGCAAATTGCAACATTATTTCGACCATATTTGGTTAATAAATATGATTTATTATTACCATGTGATGAAACAAATATTACTACTGTAGAAGAATTGAGAGAGTTAAAAGATAGATATTTACTTTTAAGTGTAAGTGAATTTTCTGCGATTTCAGAGGAGCAAATTTTTTACTCTTTTAGAGCATTGTAAACCATACCTCAATAGAAGTTACAAAATCATGGAGAATCGTCTCAAAACGTTACCACACTATCGGCATCTTATTTTTCAACTGCTACAATAACAATTTCGACAATCATATTCTGTTAAACAATAAAGTTTGGTTTTTAATTGGAATGTTTTTAACAATTTTAACATTTCTTACGTCAAGCCTTTTATTCATAGTTTTTTATCGAAATTTAATGACTAAAAGAAGCTTTAAAAACATTACTTGGAATTGGAATATTTTTATTATTTATTCTGGGATTATTTTTTCTTTTGTGAATTCAATATTTCCAATACCTATTAAAGTCGCGTATATTAATGATTTTCGACGGGAATTTTTATTTCCTGTGTTTGAATAAAGTTTTTAACCATAACTGTAGTTTTTTATAACATTTACTTTGTCACAGTGTTTCTATGTTAAACTTTCATTGTTCATACAAAATTTTTGACTCAAAAAAACCCGTCAGCATTTAATTCTGCTGCCGAATAACTGTCACCCAGCTTTCTTTTCTTCCAAAAATGTACTCTCTCCGCTGTGTTCAATGTTCTTTTATTTCGGGAGGTCACTCAAATCAATAGTGCCAAACGCTTGCTCTCTGAAAATGAAATACCGTTTATGTGACTGTAATCGGTATGGAAATGTAAGACAAAAAGATTTTATTAACAGTTTTGTATTAATATTTTTAGAGTGATGAAGTTACTGCTCGTGATGATAAAATTACAATGTTTTGTTTTTTCGTTTTAATGTTTGTGCAAATTTTACTTTTAATCAATTTTGAACGATTTGATGTATTCAAATTTTTGCTTCCATGTAATGAATCAAATATTACAACAGTATCAGAATTAAAAAATATAAAAGATGAATATTTATTTTTGATGGTAAGCCATTTTTTGCTGAAATTTTCATACAATTAAATTTTTGATTCAACCAAAATCTTTTTTTCTTTCCTTCACCTTCACCTTAACATTCCAATATTTTTATTTTTTGCACCTAAAAGGCATCAAAGTCTTAAAAATATGCTAATTTTTAGGATGTTGGGAATTACACATCTGGACATCTCAAGAAATATTTCAACTTAACTGAAATAAATAATTCTCAACACAAATTCGTTAGCAAGTATCATACTCTTGGACCAATATTTTATAAATGCTTCCAAAGTAATTTTAATAACTATTTACCCAATTTTAACACTGAATTATGGATTTTGATTCAATCACTTCTAACTGTTTTCGCATATTTATTTGTAAATTTTTTGTATATTGTATTTTATCGAAAAAAATTAACAAAATCAACATTTAAGAAACTTTGTGGAAAATGGAATCTTTTTATTTTGTACTGCGGTGTAATTGTTGCATTTGCATGTTGCTTAGTTCCATATTGGACAAGTTTAACACATTTTAATAGAATTAAAAAAGAATTTAAATTTCCTGTGTTTAAATAAAAAAATTTATGAAGATTTTTTTAACATGAGAGTAATAAACCAATTTTGTTTTCGTTCTTTTTGATTATTATCCATTTTTTTAGTAATCAAAAAAGAACGAAAACAAAACGGTTTTTTGTATAATGATAATAACAATAAAATTTTGATTTTCAAAAATTTTGAAAAATGCATAAAACATATTCTTGAAGGAAAACGATAGTAAAACTAAAACTTGGAAAGAGAAAAATTGATATTACAACCACCGCTTTATAGCTAAATTATCAGCAAATAAAAAAACCTTTATACAAAAGCATTTTATCAACATGAGTTTAATTGTTTCTTTTTCTATAATAAAAGATGTCTATATTCTACCTTTACTGTTTGTTACCAAGGGTACATTAATATCTATACAGTAACCAATATTTCATAACACTTTGAGCAAAGAAGTTCAGCAAATGCATTTAAGTTAAAGCATCCCTGCAATTTTTGTGTACTCTATGTCTTTTATTCATCCAAAACAAGCATTAGAAGCAACTTTTTAAAGCGCAGACGAGAGCTCGAATAGCTGGTTTCATTTTTTGTTACTCTGCCAAAAACAAACAGTCTGTGTTGTTTTTCTCTCTTTTTTCGGGGAGGTCACTTGGATCAATAGTGCCTTCGTTTTCTTTAGCAATGAAAAAATATCGCCTGTGCGATTGCACCCGTTATGCTGATGTAAGTTCTCCGAAATTTGATTATTCACAAGAATTTTACTGTATTTTTTATGCAAATGATATTATTGTTGTAGAAAACCGTTGGATTTTTAGAACTTGTTACCAAGTGATAGTTACTTTATTAGTGATCATTTTTTATATAACTGATGCAAATAGATCTGATGAAAAATATCAATTTTTATTCCCATGTAACGGAACGAATATCACTTCAATTGCTGAATTACAAGAGCTGAGAGATCAATATTATTATTTAATTGTAAGTTTTTTATGTTGCTGTGTACTCATCAGATAAAAAGTTCACAAATGCTAAATACAAATGCAGGAAAGTTAGTTTGTGTTTTGCCAACTTCTCACACTTTTTCAAATAAAAAGTATTCGAGCCAAAAAAAACTCCTGGTGACAAAAAGAATCACACAATTTTTTTACCTTTCAGGATACGTTTGACTACACTTCGCAAATTGATGGACATTATAAAAAGAATGGTAGTTTAACAAAACTAACTCGCTATCAAAAAACTACTTTATGGAAATTTCCAACTGTTGGTCCTCTGTTTTATCAATGCTTTAAAAGCAATTTCAACAATTATAATTTTAGAATTGAAATGTGGCTTTTAATTTCTTTATTTCTAACAGTTTTTGTATATTTTATAGCAAATTCATTGTATATTATTCGTTATCGACGTTTGGCAACGAAAACAACTTTCAAAAGAATTTGTAAATACAATATTAATATTTTAATTATTTATGTTGGTATTTTAATTTCTTCTGTTAATTGTTTGTTTCCGTTTTTAACTAAATTAACACATTACTTTCGATATAAATGGGAATTTAAGTTTCCGTCGTTTGATTAAAAAAATAAAAGACTTCATTGTTTGACTATTTATGATAGGAGATTTTAAACGCATTTCTACACTTACCTAACATTTTTATCGTAATAATTTTGACTGGCCGAAAAAAGTTGACTGATCTTATACAAACTGATATCCAGGGAAATGCATTGGGGTTTTGGAGGGTACCTTCAAATTGAAGGTTTCTTTCATTGAAAAAAAAATGACCCAATTTGGCAAAGAAAAGCGACGCATTTCAAGTCAATTGTAATAGATAGGCATGAAAAAGATACACATATCAAGCACATCTCTCTTGAACAACAATCTAAAAGACAGTCGTTTTTTGTTTGAATAATTTTTATACTTTTTGTCTTTGAAATAAATGTTATTATTATTAAAACCCTTAATAGTCTCGGTTGCGGTTGCGAATCTCGGTTGCGATTGGAGGTCTCGCAACGGTTGCGGTTGCGATTGAAATTGTGGTGGTCTCGTCTCTGTTGCGGTTGCGAATGAGTTTAAAAGTTGCGATTGGTCTCGGTTGCGATAAAAGTGGTCTCGGGAAAACACTGCCTTCAATGCCTATTTTTCAACGTAAGATTGTCTTGAATCACTAAATAGTATTTGATAAAAATTTCAACAAAAAGTTCAGCTATTGTGTTAAATGAACACTGCAATTTTTTTGTGTCGAAGCTCAAACAGCTGTTTCTGCCAAAACAAACAGTCTTTTCACCGTGTTCTTCGCTTTCTTTGCTTTTCTTCTTTCTTTTTTTCGGGGAGGTCACTGCGATCAATAGTGCCTTTTTTCTTCAGCAATGAAAAAATATCGTTTGTGCGATTGTAACCGGTATGCTAATGTAAGCTCTCCAAAGTTTGATTTTTTTAAATTTCACAACATTTTTTTAGACTAACAATCTTATTATCGGAAATGAAAATGTTACATTTACATCTATAGTGGTATTAACAGTTTTATTGTTGATTATTTTGTACACTGTTGATGTAAATAGATCTATTGAAAAATTTCATTTTTTATTTCCATGTAATGGTACAAATATTACAACAATCGATGAATTAATGCAGCTGAAAAAGCAATATTTTATTGTAACTGTAAGTGTTTCTATCTGTTAATCATAAAATATACTTTTTTACTTTATTCTTCTCTTCACGTTTTGCCCAAAGAATAGGGATGGAAAACAATAAAAAAATGAAAGCAAAATATGAAGGACTCAAATAAAAGAATGTCCCCTATTGTTGTTTTTAAACTATCCTAAGAGGGAGTGTTCAAAAAACAATTTGTTTTGCTAGTGCACTTTTTTAACTCAAAAATTCGCTTGAAATGATTCTTTTTCAGGATATTTCGAACTACACTCCTCAAGATTATGGACATTATAAAAACTACGTTAATATAGCAAAATTAAACAGTTCACAAAAAACAATTTATTGGAAATTTCAAACTTTTGGTCCAAAATTTTATGAATGCTTTCAAAATAATTTTGACAATTATAACTTCAAAACAGAAATGTGGCTTATCATATTTTTGTTCATAACTATCACAGTGTACTTGCTAACAAACTCATTATATATTATTCTTTATCGACCTTTTGCTACCAAACCAGCTTTCAAAAGAATTTGTGCTAAAAATTTTAATATTTTAATTATTTATGTTGGTATTGCAATTTCTTCTTTAAATTTTTTTGTTCCAGCTTTAACTAAATTAACACATTATATTCGATATAAACTTGAATTAAGATTTCCATCGTTTGATTAAAATAATAAAATAAATAAAAAATTACAACGTTTTAAAAGTTTTTAACTGTGGTTTAATACCCTTTGTATTTTCTTGTGTTATCATAAAGGATTACTGTATTTAAAAAAACTTAACGTATCTAACAAAAAATTTAGTTAATCATGAAAGATATTATCTTAAAGATATGTTTAAATAGATATATGGCAAAAGTATGAAATATCTTCAATCACACAGATTTCGATTATGTGATTGTACAAGATTTGCAGAAGTAAGTGACATCTTTATTTAAACCCATCAACATAAAAAGATTTAGCGTGACAGAACAAAATTTGGCAAACATATTTCTCGTGGTGTTGTGGTAGAATTTTAATCAGTATTTAAAAAATATTGGTAAACAAAAGTAAAGTATATATATTTCTAGATGTTTTTTAAGATGCCCAAGACACATATCTAACTATTTTTGAAAATTAAAAAGCCATTAAAATGAGTGGCGCGTATTGCGCACTCTTTGAATCTATCACTTTTTGGTGTTGTGGTAGAATTTTAATGAGTATTTAAAAAAAGTTGGTAAACAAAAGTAAAGTATAAATATTTCTAGATGTTTTTTAAGATGCCCAAGACGTACAGCTAACTATTTTTGAAAATGAAAAAGCCATAAAAATGACTGGCGCGAATTGCGCACTCTTTGAATCTATCACTTTATGGTGTTGTGGTAGAATTTTAATCAGTATATAAAAAATATTGGTAAACAAAAGTAAAGTATAAATATTTCTAGATGTTTTTTAAGATGCCCAAGACACATATCTAACTATTTTTGAAATTAAAAAGCCATGAAAATATCTGGCGCGAATTGCGCACTCTTTGAATCTATCACTTAATGGTGTTGTGGTAGAATTTTATCCAGTTTTTAAAAAATAATGGTAAACAAAAGTAAAGTTTAAATATTTCTAGATGTTTTTTAAGATGCCCAAGACACATATCTAACTATTTTTGAAAATTAAAAAGCCATAAAAATGTCTGGCGCTAATTGCGCACTCTTTGAATCTATCACTTTTTGGTGTTGTGGTAGAATTTTATCCAGTTTTTAAAAAATAATGGTAAACAAAAGTAAAGTTTAAATATTTATAGATGTTTTTTAAAATGCCCAAGACACATATCTAACTATTTTTGAAATTAAAAAGCCATAAAAATATCTGGCGCGAATTGCGCACTCTTTGAATCTATCACTTAATGGTGTTGTGGTAGAATTTTATCCAGTTTTTAAAAAATATTGGTAAACAAAAGTAAAGTATAAATATTTCTAGATGTTTTTTAAAATGCCCAAGACACATATCTAACTATTTTTGAAAATTAAAAAGCCATCAAAATGACTGGCGCGAATTGCGCACTCTTTGAATCTATCACTTTATGGTGTTGTGGTAGAATTTTATCCAGTTTTTAAAAAATATTGGTAAACAAAAGTAAAGTATAAATATTTCTAGATGTTTTTTAAAATGCCCAAGACACATATCTAACTATTTTTGAAAATTAAAAAGCCATCAAAATGACTGGCGCGAATTGCGCACTCTTTGAATCTATCACTTTATGGTGTTGTGGTAGAATTTTATCCAGTTTTTAAAAAATATTGGTAAACAAAAGTAAAGTATAAATATTTCTAGATGTTTTTTTAGATGCCCAAGACACATACAGCTAACTATTTTTGAAAATTAAAAAGCCATAAAAATGTCTGGCGTGAATAGCGCGCTCTTTGAATCTATCACTTTATGGTGTTGTGGTAGAATTTTATCCAGTTTTTAAAAAATATTGGTAAACAAAAGTAAAGTATAAATATTTCTAGATGTTTTTTAAAATGCCCAAGACACATATCTAACTATTTTTGAAAATTAAAAAGCCATTAAAATGACTGGCGCGAATTGCGCACTCTTTGAATCTATCGCTTTATGGTGTTGTGGTAGAATTTTATCCAGTTTTTAAAAAATATTGGTAAACAAAAGTAAAGTATAAATATTTCTAGATGTTTTTTAAAATGCCCAAGACACATATCTAACTATTTTTGAAAATTAAAAAGCCATTAAAATGACTGGCGCGAATTGCGCACTCTTTGAATCTATCACTTTATGGTGTTGTGGTAGAATTTTATCCAGTTTTTAAAAAATATTGGTAAACAAAAGTAAAGTATAAATATTTCTAGATGTTTTTTAAAATGCCCAAGACACATATCTAACTATTTTTGAAAATTAAAAAGCCATTAAAATGACTGGCGCGAATTGCGCACTCTTTGAATCTATCACTTTATGGTGTTGTGGTAGAATTTTATCCAGTTTTTAAAAAATATTGGTAAACAAAAGTAAAGTATAAATATTTCTAGATGTTTTTTAAAATGCCCAAGACACATATCTAACTATTTTTGAAAATTAAAAAGCCATTAAAATGACTGGCGCGAATTGCGCACTCTTTGAATCTATCACTTTATGGTGTTGTGGTAGAATTTTATCCAGTTTTTAAAAAATATTGGTAAACAAAAGTAAAGTATAAATATTTCTAGATGTTTTTTAAGATGCCCAAGACACATATCTAACTATTTTTGAAAATTAAAAAGCCATAAAAATGACTGGCGCGAATTGCGCACTTTTTAAATCTATCACTTTTTGGTGTTGTGGTAGAATTTTATCCAGTTTTTAAAAAATATTGGTAAACAAAAGTAAAGTATAAATATTTCTAGATGTTTTTTAAGATGCCCAAGACACATATCTAACTATTTTTGAAAATTAAAAAGCCAAAAAAATGTCTAACGTGTATTGCGCACTCTTTGAATCTATCACTTTTTGGTGTTGTGGTAGAATTTTAATCAGTATTTAAAAAATATTGGTAAACAAAATTAAAGTTTAAATATTTCTAGATGTTTTTTAAGATGCCCAAGACACATATCTAACTATTTTTGAAAATTAAAAAGCCATAAAAATGACTGGCGCGAATTGCGCACTTTTTAAATCTATCACTTTTTGGTGTTGTGGTAGAATTTTATCCAGTTTTTTAAAAAAAATATTGGTAAACAAAAGTAAAGTATAAATATTTCTAGATGTTTTTTAAGATGCCCAAGACACATATCTAACTATTTTTGAAAATTAAAAAGCCATAAAAATGACAGGCGCGAATTGCGCACTTTTTAAATCTATCACTTTATGGTGTTGTGGTAGAATTTTATCCAGTTTTTAAAAAAAATTTTGGTAAACAAAAGTAAAGTATAAATATTTCTAGATGTTTTTTAAGATGCCCAAGACACATATCTAACTATTTTTGAAAATTAAAAAGCCATAAAAATGTCTGGCGTGAATAGCGCGCTTTTTAAATCTATCACTTTTTGGTGTTGTGGCAGGATTTTAATCAGTATTTAAAAAATATTGGTAAACAAAAGTAAAGTTTAAATATTTCTAGATGTTTTTTAAGATGCCCAAGACACATATCTAACTATTTTTGAAAATTAAAAAGCCATAAAAATGACTGGCGCGAATTGCGCACTTTTTAAATCTATCACTTTTTGGTGTTGTGGCAGGATTTTAATCAGTATTTAAAAAATATTGGTAAACAAAAGTAAAGTTTAAATATTTCTAGATGTTTTTTAAGATGCCCAAGACACATATCTAATTATTTTTGAAAATTAAAAAGCCATAAAAATGACTGGCGCGAATTGCGCACTTTTTAAATCTATCACTTTATGGTGTTGTGGTAGAATTTTATCCAGTTTTTAAAAAAAATATTGGTAAACAAAAGTAAAGTATAAATATTTCTAGATGTTTTTTAAGATGCCCAAGACACATATCTAACTATTTTTGAAAATTAAAAAGCCATAAAAAGGACTGGCGCGAATTGCGCACTCTTTGAATCTATCACTTTTTGGTGTTGTGGTAGAATTTTATCCAGTTTTTAAAAAAAATATTGGTAAACAAAAGTAAAGTATAAATATTTCTAGATGTTTTTTAAGATGCCCAAGACACATATCTAACTATTTTTGAAAATTAAAAAGCCATAAAAATGACTGGCGCGAATTGCGCACTTTTTAAATCTATCACTTTTTGGTGTTGTGGTAGAATTTTATCCAGTTTTTTAAAAAAAATATTGGTAAACAAAAGTAAAGTATAAATATTTCTAGATGTTTTTTAAGATGCCCAAGACACATATCTAACTATTTTTGAAAATTAAAAAGCCATAAAAATGACTGGCGCGAATTGCGCACTTTTTAAATCTATCACTTTATGGTGTTGTGGTAGAATTTTATCCAGTTTTTAAAAAAAATATTGGTAAACAAAAGTAAAGTATAAATATTTCTAGATGTTTTTTAAGATGCCCAAGACACATATCTAACTATTTTTGAAAATTAAAAAGCCATAAAAAGGACTGGCGCGAATTGCGCACTCTTTGAATCTATCACTTTTTGGTGTTGTGGTAGAATTTTATCCAGTTTTTAAAAAATATTGGTAAACAAAAGTAAAGTTTAAATATTTCTAGATGTTTTTTAAGATGCTCAAGACACATACAGCTAACTATTTTTGAAAATTAAAAAGCCATAAAAATGTCTGGCGTGAATAGCGCGCTCTTTGAATCTATCACTTTATGGTGTTGTGGTAGAATTTTAATCAGTTTTTTAAAAAAAATATTGGTAAACAAAAGTAAAGTATAAATATTTCTAGATGTTTTTTAAGATGCCCAAGACACATATCTAACTATTTTTGAAAATTAAAAAGCCATAAAAATGACTGGCGCGAATTGCGCACTCTTTGAATCTATCACTTTTTGGTGTTGTGGTAGAATTTTATCCAGTTTTTAAAAAATATTGGTAAACAAAAGTAAAGTTTAAATATTTCTAGATGTTTTTTAAGATGCCCAAGACATACAGCTAACTATTTTTGAAAATTAAAAAGCCATAAAAAAGACTGGCGCGAATTGCGCACTCTTTGAATCTATCACTTTTTGGTGTTGTGGTAGAATTTTATCCAGTTTTTAAAAAATATTGGTAAACAAAAGTAAAGTTTAAATATTTCTAGATGTTTTTTAAGATGCCCAAGACACATACAGCTAACTATTTTTGAAAATTAAAAAGCCATAAAAATGTCTGGCGTGAATAGCGCGCTCTTTGAATCTATCACTTTATGGTGTTGTGGTAGAATTTTATCCAGTTTTTAAAAAATATTGGTAAACAAAAGTAAAGTTTAAATATTTCTAGATGTTTTTTAAGATGCCCAAGACATACAGCTAACTATTTTTGAAAATTAAAAAGCCATAAAAAAGACTGGCGCGAATTGCGCACTCTTTGAATCTATCACTTTTTGGTGTTGTGGTAGAATTTTATCCAGTTTTTAAAAAATATTGGTAAACAAAAGTAAAGTTTAAATATTTCTAGATGTTTTTTAAGATGCCCAAGACATACAGCTAACTATTTTTGAAAATTAAAAAGCCATAAAAATGTCTGGCGTGAATTGCGCACTCTTTGAATATATCACTTTATGGTGTTGTGGTAGAATTTTATCCAGTTTTTAAAAAATATTGGTAAACAAAAGTAAAGTTTAAATATTTCTAGATGTTTTTTAAGATGCCCAAGACATACAGCTAACTATTTTTGAAAATTAAAAAGCCATAAAAAAGACTGGCGCGAATTGCGCACTCTTTGAATCTATCACTTTTTGGTGTTGTGGTAGAATTTTATCCAGTTTTTAAAAAATATTGGTAAACAAAAGTAAAGTTTAAATATTTCTAGATGTTTTTTAAGATGCCCAAGACATACAGCTAACTATTTTTGAAAATTAAAAAGCCATAAAAATGTCTGGCGTGAATTGCGCACTCTTTGAATATATCACTTTATGGTGTTGTGGTAGAATTTTATCCAGTTTTTAAAAAATATTGGTAAACAAAAGTAAAGTTTAAATATTTCTAGATGTTTTTTAAGATGCCCAAGACATACAGCTAACTATTTTTGAAAATTAAAAAGCCATAAAAATGTCTGGCGTGAATTGCGCACTCTTTGAATATATCACTTTATGGTGTTGTGGTAGAATTTTATCCAGTTTTTAAAAAATATTGGTAAACAAAAGTAAAGTTTAAATATTTCTAGATGTTTTTTAAGATGCTCAAGACACATACAGCTAACTATTTTTGAAAATTAAAAAGCCATAAAAATGTCTGGCGTGAATAGCGCGCTCTTTGAATCTATCACTTTATGGTGTTGTGGTAGAATTTTAATCAGTTTTTTAAAAAAAATATTGGTAAACAAAAGTAAAGTATAAATATTTCTAGATGTTTTTTAAGATGCCCAAGACACATATCTAACTATTTTTGAAAATTAAAAAGCCATAAAAATGACTGGCGCGAATTGCGCACTCTTTGAATCTATCACTTTTTGGTGTTGTGGTAGAATTTTATCCAGTTTTTAAAAAATATTGGTAAACAAAAGTAAAGTTTAAATATTTCTAGATGTTTTTTAAGATGCCCAAGACATACAGCTAACTATTTTTGAAAATTAAAAAGCCATAAAAAAGACTGGCGCGAATTGCGCACTCTTTGAATCTATCACTTTTTGGTGTTGTGGTAGAATTTTATCCAGTTTTTAAAAAATATTGGTAAACAAAAGTAAAGTTTAAATATTTCTAGATGTTTTTTAAGATGCCCAAGACACATACAGCTAACTATTTTTGAAAATTAAAAAGCCATAAAAATGACTGGCGCGAATTGTGCACTCTTTGAATCTATCACTTTATGGTGTTGTGGTAGAATTTTATCCAGTTTTTAAAAAATATTGGTAAACAAAAGTAAAGTTTAAATATTTCTAGATGTTTTTTAAGATGCCCAAGACACATACAGCTAACTATTTTTGAAAATTAAAAAGCCATAAAAATGTCTGGCGTGAATAGCGCGCTCTTTGAATCTATCACTTTATGGTGTTGTGGTAGAATTTTAATCAGTATATAAAAAATAATGGTAAACAAAAGTAAAGTTTAAATATTTCTAGATGTTTTTTAAGATGCCCAAGACATACAGCTAACTATTTTTGAAAATTAAAAAGCCATAAAAAAGACTGGCGCGAATTGCGCACTCTTTGAATCTATCACTTTTTGGTGTTGTGGTAGAATTTTATCCAGTTTTTAAAAAATATTGGTAAACAAAAGTAAAGTTTAAATATTTCTAGATGTTTTTTAAGATGCCCAAGACACATACAGCTAACTATTTTTGAAAATTAAAAAGCCATAAAAATGACTGGCGCGAATTGTGCACTCTTTGAATCTATCACTTTTTGGTGTTGTGGTAGAATTTTATCCAGTTTTTAAAAAATATTGGTAAACAAAAGTAAAGTTTAAATATTTCTAGATGTTTTTTAAGATGCCCAAGACACATACAGCTAACTATTTTTGAAAATTAAAAAGCCATAAAAATGTCTGGCGTGAATAGCGCGCTCTTTGAATCTATCACTTTATGGTGTTGTGGTAGAATTTTAATCAGTATATAAAAAATAATGGTAAACAAAAGTAAAGTTTAAATATTTCTAGATGTTTTTTAAGATGCCCAAGACATACAGCTAACTATTTTTGAAAATTAAAAAGCCATAAAAAAGACTGGCGCGAATTGCGCACTCTTTGAATCTATCACTTTTTGGTGTTGTGGTAGAATTTTATCCAGTTTTTAAAAAATATTGGTAAACAAAAGTAAAGTTTAAATATTTCTAGATGTTTTTTAAGATGCCCAAGACACATACAGCTAACTATTTTTGAAAATTAAAAAGCCATAAAAAAGACTGGCGCGAATTGCGCACTCTTTGAATCTATCACTTTTTGGTGTTGTGGTAGAATTTTATCCAGTTTTTAAAAAATATTGGTAAACAAAAGTAAAGTTTAAATATTTCTAGATGTTTTTTAAGATGCCCAAGACACATATCTAACTATTTTTGAAAATTAAAAAGCCATAAAAATGACTGGCGCGAATTGCGCACTTTTTAAATCTATCACTTTATGGTGTTGTGGTAGAATTTTATCCAGTTTTTAAAAAAAATATTGGTAAACAAAAGTAAAGTATAAATATTTCTAGATGTTTTTTAAGATGCCCAAGACACATATCTAACTATTTTTGAAAATTAAAAAGCCATAAAAAAGACTGGCGCGAATTGCGCACTCTTTGAATCTATCACTTTTTGGTGTTGTGGTAGAATTTTATCCAGTTTTTAAAAAATATTGGTAAACAAAAGTAAAGTATAAATATTTCTAGATGTTTTTTAAGATGCCCAAGACACATACAGCTAACTATTTTTGAAAATTAAAAAGCCATAAAAATGTCTGGCGTGAATAGCGCGCTCTTTGAATCTATCACTTTATGGTGTTGTGGTAGAATTTTATCCAGTTTTTAAAAAATATTGGTAAACAAAAGTAAAGTTTAAATATTTCTAGATGTTTTTTAAGATGCCCAAGACATACAGCTAACTATTTTTGAAAATTAAAAAGCCATAAAAAAGACTGGCGCGAATTGTGCACTCTTTGAATCTATCACTTTTTGGTGTTGTGGTAGAATTTTATCCAGTTTTTAAAAAATATTGGTAAACAAAAGTAAAGTTTAAATATTTCTAGATGTTTTTTAAGATGCCCAAGACATACAGCTAACTATTTTTGAAAATTAAAAAGCCATAAAAAGGACTGGCGCGAATTGCGCACTCTTTGAATCTATCACTTTTTGGTGTTGTGGTAGAATTTTATCCAGTTTTTAAAAAATATTGGTAAACAAAAGTAAAGTTTAAATATTTCTAGATGTTTTTTAAGATGCTCAAGACACATACAGCTAACTATTTTTGAAAATTAAAAAGCCATAAAAATGTCTGGCGTGAATAGCGCGCTCTTTGAATCTATCACTTTATGGTGTTGTGGTAGAATTTTAATCAGTTTTTTAAAAAAAATATTGGTAAACAAAAGTAAAGTATAAATATTTCTAGATGTTTTTTAAGATGCCCAAGACACATATCTAACTATTTTTGAAAATTAAAAAGCCATAAAAATGACTGGCGCGAATTGCGCACTCTTTGAATCTATCACTTTTTGGTGTTGTGGTAGAATTTTATCCAGTTTTTAAAAAATATTGGTAAACAAAAGTAAAGTTTAAATATTTCTAGATGTTTTTTAAGATGCCCAAGACATACAGCTAACTATTTTTGAAAATTAAAAAGCCATAAAAAAGACTGGCGCGAATTGCGCACTCTTTGAATCTATCACTTTTTGGTGTTGTGGTAGAATTTTATCCAGTTTTTAAAAAATATTGGTAAACAAAAGTAAAGTTTAAATATTTCTAGATGTTTTTTAAGATGCCCAAGACACATACAGCTAACTATTTTTGAAAATTAAAAAGCCATAAAAATGTCTGGCGTGAATAGCGCGCTCTTTGAATCTATCACTTTATGGTGTTGTGGTAGAATTTTATCCAGTTTTTAAAAAATATTGGTAAACAAAAGTAAAGTTTAAATATTTCTAGATGTTTTTTAAGATGCCCAAGACATACAGCTAACTATTTTTGAAAATTAAAAAGCCATAAAAAAGACTGGCGCGAATTGCGCACTCTTTGAATCTATCACTTTTTGGTGTTGTGGTAGAATTTTATCCAGTTTTTAAAAAATATTGGTAAACAAAAGTAAAGTTTAAATATTTCTAGATGTTTTTTAAGATGCCCAAGACATACAGCTAACTATTTTTGAAAATTAAAAAGCCATAAAAATGTCTGGCGTGAATTGCGCACTCTTTGAATATATCACTTTATGGTGTTGTGGTAGAATTTTATCCAGTTTTTAAAAAATATTGGTAAACAAAAGTAAAGTTTAAATATTTCTAGATGTTTTTTAAGATGCCCAAGACATACAGCTAACTATTTTTGAAAATTAAAAAGCCATAAAAATGTCTGGCGTGAATTGCGCACTCTTTGAATATATCACTTTATGGTGTTGTGGTAGAATTTTATCCAGTTTTTAAAAAATATTGGTAAACAAAAGTAAAGTTTAAATATTTCTAGATGTTTTTTAAGATGCTCAAGACACATACAGCTAACTATTTTTGAAAATTAAAAAGCCATAAAAATGTCTGGCGTGAATAGCGCGCTCTTTGAATCTATCACTTTATGGTGTTGTGGTAGAATTTTAATCAGTTTTTTAAAAAAAATATTGGTAAACAAAAGTAAAGTATAAATATTTCTAGATGTTTTTTAAGATGCCCAAGACACATATCTAACTATTTTTGAAAATTAAAAAGCCATAAAAATGACTGGCGCGAATTGCGCACTCTTTGAATCTATCACTTTTTGGTGTTGTGGTAGAATTTTATCCAGTTTTTAAAAAATATTGGTAAACAAAAGTAAAGTTTAAATATTTCTAGATGTTTTTTAAGATGCCCAAGACATACAGCTAACTATTTTTGAAAATTAAAAAGCCATAAAAAAGACTGGCGCGAATTGCGCACTCTTTGAATCTATCACTTTTTGGTGTTGTGGTAGAATTTTATCCAGTTTTTAAAAAATATTGGTAAACAAAAGTAAAGTTTAAATATTTCTAGATGTTTTTTAAGATGCCCAAGACACATACAGCTAACTATTTTTGAAAATTAAAAAGCCATAAAAATGTCTGGCGTGAATAGCGCGCTCTTTGAATCTATCACTTTATGGTGTTGTGGTAGAATTTTATCCAGTTTTTAAAAAATATTGGTAAACAAAAGTAAAGTTTAAATATTTCTAGATGTTTTTTAAGATGCCCAAGACATACAGCTAACTATTTTTGAAAATTAAAAAGCCATAAAAAAGACTGGCGCGAATTGCGCACTCTTTGAATCTATCACTTTTTGGTGTTGTGGTAGAATTTTAATCAGTTTTTTAAAAAAAATATTGGTAAACAAAAGTAAAGTATAAATATTTCTAGATGTTTTTTAAGATGCCCAAGACACATACAGCTAACTATTTTTGAAAATTAAAAAGCCATAAAAATGTCTGGCGTGAATAGCGCGCTCTTTGAATCTATCACTTTATGGTGTTGTGGTAGAATTTTAATCAGTATATAAAAAATAATGGTAAACAAAAGTAAAGTTTAAATATTTCTAGATGTTTTTTAAGATGCCCAAGACATACAGCTAACTATTTTTGAAAATTAAAAAGCCATAAAAAAGACTGGCGCGAATTGCGCACTCTTTGAATCTATCACTTTTTGGTGTTGTGGTAGAATTTTATCCAGTTTTTAAAAAATATTGGTAAACAAAAGTAAAGTTTAAATATTTCTAGATGTTTTTTAAGATGCCCAAGACACATACAGCTAACTATTTTTGAAAATTAAAAAGCCATAAAAATGACTGGCGCGAATTGTGCACTCTTTGAATCTATCACTTTTTGGTGTTGTGGTAGAATTTTATCCAGTTTTTAAAAAATATTGGTAAACAAAAGTAAAGTTTAAATATTTCTAGATGTTTTTTAAGATGCCCAAGACACATACAGCTAACTATTTTTGAAAATTAAAAAGCCATAAAAATGTCTGGCGTGAATAGCGCGCTCTTTGAATCTATCACTTTATGGTGTTGTGGTAGAATTTTAATCAGTATATAAAAAATAATGGTAAACAAAAGTAAAGTTTAAATATTTCTAGATGTTTTTTAAGATGCCCAAGACATACAGCTAACTATTTTTGAAAATTAAAAAGCCATAAAAAAGACTGGCGCGAATTGCGCACTCTTTGAATCTATCACTTTTTGGTGTTGTGGTAGAATTTTATCCAGTTTTTAAAAAATATTGGTAAACAAAAGTAAAGTTTAAATATTTCTAGATGTTTTTTAAGATGCCCAAGACACATACAGCTAACTATTTTTGAAAATTAAAAAGCCATAAAAATGTCTGGCGTGAATAGCGCACTCTTTGAATCTATCACTTTTTGGTGTTGTGGTAGAATTTTATCCAGTTTTTAAAAAATATTGGTAAACAAAAGTAAAGTTTAAATATTTCTAGATGTTTTTTAAGATGCCCAAGACATACAGCTAACTATTTTTGAAAATTAAAAAGCCATAAAAATGTCTGGCGTGAATTGCGCACTCTTTGAATATATCACTTTATGGTGTTGTGGTAGAATTTTATCCAGTTTTTAAAAAATATTGGTAAACAAAAGTAAAGTTTAAATATTTCTAGATGTTTTTTAAGATGCTCAAGACACATACAGCTAACTATTTTTGAAAATTAAAAAGCCATAAAAATGTCTGGCGTGAATAGCGCGCTCTTTGAATCTATCACTTTTTGGTGTTGTGGTAGAATTTTATCCAGTTTTTAAAAAATATTGGTAAACAAAAGTAAAGTTTAAATATTTCTAGATGTTTTTTAAGATGCTCAAGACACATACAGCTAACTATTTTTGAAAATTAAAAAGCCATAAAAAAGACTGGCGCGAATTGCGCACTCTTTGAATCTATCACTTTTTGGTGTTGTGGTAGAATTTTAATCAGTTTTTTAAAAAAAATATTGGTAAACAAAAGTAAAGTATAAATATTTCTAGATGTTTTTTAAGATGCCCAAGACACATATCTAACTATTTTTGAAAATTAAAAAGCCATAAAAATGACTGGCGCGAATTGCGCACTCTTTGAATCTATCACTTTTTGGTGTTGTGGTAGAATTTTATCCAGTTTTTAAAAAATATTGGTAAACAAAAGTAAAGTATAAATATTTCTAGATGTTTTTTAAGATGCCCAAGACATACAGCTAACTATTTTTGAAAATTAAAAAGCCATAAAAAAGACTGGCGCGAATTGCGCACTCTTTGAATCTATCACTTTTTGGTGTTGTGGTAGAATTTTATCCAGTTTTTAAAAAATATTGGTAAACAAAAGTAAAGTTTAAATATTTCTAGATGTTTTTTAAGATGCCCAAGACACATACAGCTAACTATTTTTGAAAATTAAAAAGCCATAAAAATGTCTGGCGTGAATAGCGCGCTCTTTGAATCTATCACTTTATGGTGTTGTGGTAGAATTTTATCCAGTTTTTAAAAAATAATGGTAAACAAAAGTAAAGTTTAAATATTTCTAGATGTTTTTTAAGATGCCCAAGACATACAGCTAACTATTTTTGAAAATTAAAAAGCCATAAAAAAGACTGGCGCGAATTGCGCACTCTTTGAATCTATCACTTTTTGGTGTTGTGGTAGAATTTTATCCAGTTTTTAAAAAATAATGGTAAACAAAAGTAAAGTTTAAATATTTCTAGATGTTTTTTAAGATGCCCAAGACATACAGCTAACTATTTTTGAAAATTAAAAAGCCATAAAAAAGACTGGCGCGAATTGCGCACTCTTTGAATCTATCACTTTTTGGTGTTGTGGTAGAATTTTATCCAGTTTTTAAAAAATATTGGTAAACAAAAGTAAAGTTTAAATATTTCTAGATGTTTTTTAAGATGCCCAAGACACATATCTAACTATTTTTGAAAATTAAAAAGCCATAAAAATGACTGGCGCGAATTGCGCACTCTTTGAATCTATCACTTTTTGGTGTTGTGGTAGAATTTTATCCAGTTTTTAAAAAATATTGGTAAACAAAAGTAAAGTTTAAATATTTCTAGATGTTTTTTAAGATGCCCAAGACATACAGCTAACTATTTTTGAAAATTAAAAAGCCATAAAAAAGACTGGCGCGAATTGCGCACTCTTTGAATCTATCACTTTTTGGTGTTGTGGTAGAATTTTATCCAGTTTTTAAAAAATATTGGTAAACAAAAGTAAAGTTTAAATATTTCTAGATGTTTTTTAAGATGCCCAAGACACATACAGCTAACTATTTTTGAAAATTAAAAAGCCATAAAAATGTCTGGCGTGAATAGCGCGCTCTTTGAATCTATCACTTTATGGTGTTGTGGTAGAATTTTAATCAGTATATAAAAAATAATGGTAAACAAAAGTAAAGTTTAAATATTTCTAGATGTTTTTTAAGATGCCCAAGACATACAGCTAACTATTTTTGAAAATTAAAAAGCCATAAAAAAGACTGGCGCGAATTGCGCACTCTTTGAATCTATCACTTTTTGGTGTTGTGGTAGAATTTTATCCAGTTTTTAAAAAATATTGGTAAACAAAAGTAAAGTTTAAATATTTCTAGATGTTTTTTAAGATGCCCAAGACATACAGCTAACTATTTTTGAAAATTAAAAAGCCATAAAAATGTCTGGCGTGAATTGCGCACTCTTTGAATATATCACTTTATGGTGTTGTGGTAGAATTTTATCCAGTTTTTTAAAAAAAATTGGTAAACAAAAGTAAAGTATAAATATATCTAGATGTTTTTTAAGATGCCCAAGACATACAGCTAACTATTTTTGAAAATTAAAAAGCCATAAAAATGTCTGGCGTGAATTGCGCACTCTTTGAATATATCACTTTTTGGTGTTGTGGTAGAATTTTATCCAGTTTTTAAAAAATATTGGTAAACAAAAGTAAAGTTTAAATATTTCTAGATGTTTTTTAAGATGCCCAAGACATACAGCTAACTATTTTTGAAAATTAAAAAGCCATAAAAAAGACTGGCGCGAATTGCGCACTCTTTGAATCTATCACTTTTTGGTGTTGTGGTAGAATTTTATCCAGTTTTTAAAAAATATTGGTAAACAAAAGTAAAGTTTAAATATTTCTAGATGTTTTTTAAGATGCCCAAGACACATACAGCTAACTATTTTTGAAAATTAAAAAGCCATAAAAATGTCTGGCGTGAATAGCGCGCTCTTTGAATCTATCACTTTATGGTGTTGTGGTAGAATTTCAATCAGTATATAAAAAATAATGGTAAACAAAAGTAAAGTTTAAATATTTCTAGAGGTTTTTTAAGATGCCCAAGACATACAGCTAACTATTTTTGAAAATTAAAAAGCCATAAAAAAGACTGGCGCGAATTGCGCACTCTTTGAATCTATCACTTTTTGGTGTTGTGGTAGAATTTTATCCAGTTTTTAAAAAATATTGGTAAACAAAAGTAAAGTTTAAATATTTCTAGATGTTTTTTAAGATGCCCAAGACATACAGCTAACTATTTTTGAAAATTAAAAAGCCATAAAAATGTCTGGCGTGAATTGCGCACTCTTTGAATATATCACTTTATGGTGTTGTGGTAGAATTTTATCCAGTTTTTAAAAAATATTGGTAAACAAAAGTAAAGTATAAATATATCTAGATGTTTTTTAAGATGCCCAAGACATACAGCTAACTATTTTTGAAAATTAAAAAGCCATAAAAATGTCTGGCGTGAATTGCGCACTCTTTGAATATATCACTTTTTGGTGTTGTGGTAGAATTTTATCCAGTTTTTAAAAAATATTGGTAAACAAAAGTAAAGTTTAAATATTTCTAGATGTTTTTTAAGATGCCCAAGACACATACAGCTAACTATTTTTGAAAATTAAAAAGCCATAAAAATGTCTGGCGTGAATAGCGCGCTCTTTGAATCTATCACTTTTTGGTGTTGTGGTAGAATTTTATCCAGTTTTTAAAAAATATTGGTAAACAAAAGTAAAGTATAAATATATCTAGATGTTTTTTAAGATGCCCAAGACATACAGCTAACTATTTTTGAAAATTAAAAAGCCATAAAAATGTCTGGCGTGAATTGCGCACTCTTTGAATATATCACTTTTTGGTGTTGTGGTAGAATTTTATCCAGTTTTTAAAAAATATTGGTAAACAAAAGTAAAGTATAAATATATCTAGATGTTTTTTAAGATGCCCAAGACATACAGCTAACTATTTTTGAAAATTAAAAAGCCATAAAAATGTCTGGCGTGAATTGCGCACTCTTTGAATATATCACTTTTTGGTGTTGTGGTAGAATTTTATCCAGTTTTTAAAAAATATTGGTAAACAAAAGTAAAGTTTAAATATTTCTAGATGTTTTTTAAGATGCCCAAGACATACAGCTAACTATTTTTGAAAATTAAAAAGCCATAAAAATGTCTGGCGTGAATTGCGCACTCTTTGAATATATCACTTTTTGGTGTTGTGGTAGAATTTTATCCAGTTTTTAAAAAATATTGGTAAACAAAAGTAAAGTTTAAATATTTCTAGATGTTTTTTAAGATGCCCAAGACATACAGCTAACTATTTTTGAAAATTAAAAAGCCATAAAAATGTCTGGCGTGAATTGCGCACTCTTTGAATATATCACTTTTTGGTGTTGTGGTAGAATTTTATCCAGTTTTTAAAAAATATTGGTAAACAAAAGTAAAGTTTAAATATTTCTAGATGTTTTTTAAGATGCCCAAGACATACAGCTAACTATTTTTGAAAATTAAAAAGCCATAAAAATGTCTGGCGTGAATTGCGCACTCTTTGAATATATCACTTTATGGTGTTGTGGTAGAATTTTATCCAGTTTTTAAAAAACATTGGTAAACAAAAGTAAAGTTTAAATATTTCTAGATGTTTTTTAAGATGCCCAAGACATACAGCTAACTATTTTTGAAAATTAAAAAGCCATAAAAATGTCTGGCGTGAATTGCGCACTCTTTGAATATATCACTTTATGGTGTTGTGGTAGAATTTTATCCAGTTTTTAAAAAATATTGGTAAACAAAAGTAAAGTTTAAATATTTCTAGATGTTTTTTAAGATGCTCAAGACACATACAGCTAACTATTTTTGAAAATTAAAAAGCCATAAAAATGTCTGGCGTGAATAGCGCGCTCTTTGAATCTATCACTTTTTGGTGTTGTGGTAGAATTTTATCCAGTTTTTAAAAAATATTGGTAAACAAAAGTAAAGTTTAAATATTTCTAGATGTTTTTTAAGATGCTCAAGACACATACAGCTAACTATTTTTGAAAATTAAAAAGCCATAAAAAAGACTGGCGCGAATTGCGCACTCTTTGAATCTATCACTTTTTGGTGTTGTGGTAGAATTTTAATCAGTTTTTTAAAAAAAATATTGGTAAACAAAAGTAAAGTATAAATATTTCTAGATGTTTTTTAAGATGCCCAAGACACATATCTAACTATTTTTGAAAATTAAAAAGCCATAAAAATGACTGGCGCGAATTGCGCACTCTTTGAATCTATCACTTTTTGGTGTTGTGGTAGAATTTTATCCAGTTTTTAAAAAATATTGGTAAACAAAAGTAAAGTATAAATATTTCTAGATGTTTTTTAAGATGCCCAAGACATACAGCTAACTATTTTTGAAAATTAAAAAGCCATAAAAAAGACTGGCGCGAATTGCGCACTCTTTGAATCTATCACTTTTTGGTGTTGTGGTAGAATTTTATCCAGTTTTTAAAAAATAATGGTAAACAAAAGTAAAGTTTAAATATTTCTAGATGTTTTTTAAGATGCCCAAGACATACAGCTAACTATTTTTGAAAATTAAAAAGCCATAAAAAAGACTGGCGCGAATTGCGCACTCTTTGAATCTATCACTTTTTGGTGTTGTGGTAGAATTTTATCCAGTTTTTAAAAAATATTGGTAAACAAAAGTAAAGTTTAAATATTTCTAGATGTTTTTTAAGATGCCCAAGACACATATCTAACTATTTTTGAAAATTAAAAAGCCATAAAAATGACTGGCGCGAATTGCGCACTCTTTGAATCTATCACTTTTTGGTGTTGTGGTAGAATTTTATCCAGTTTTTAAAAAATATTGGTAAACAAAAGTAAAGTTTAAATATTTCTAGATGTTTTTTAAGATGCCCAAGACATACAGCTAACTATTTTTGAAAATTAAAAAGCCATAAAAAAGAATGGCGCGAATTGCGCACTCTTTGAATCTATCACTTTTTGGTGTTGTGGTAGAATTTTATCCAGTTTTTAAAAAATATTGGTAAACAAAAGTAAAGTTTAAATATTTCTAGATGTTTTTTAAGATGCCCAAGACACATACAGCTAACTATTTTTGAAAATTAAAAAGCCATAAAAATGTCTGGCGTGAATAGCGCGCTCTTTGAATCTATCACTTTATGGTGTTGTGGTAGAATTTTAATCAGTATATAAAAAATAATGGTAAACAAAAGTAAAGTTTAAATATTTCTAGATGTTTTTTAAGATGCCCAAGACATACAGCTAACTATTTTTGAAAATTAAAAAGCCATAAAAAAGACTGGCGCGAATTGCGCACTCTTTGAATCTATCACTTTTTGGTGTTGTGGTAGAATTTTATCCAGTTTTTAAAAAATATTGGTAAACAAAAGTAAAGTTTAAATATTTCTAGATGTTTTTTAAGATGCCCAAGACATACAGCTAACTATTTTTGAAAATTAAAAAGCCATAAAAATGTCTGGCGTGAATTGCGCACTCTTTGAATATATCACTTTATGGTGTTGTGGTAGAATTTTATCCAGTTTTTAAAAAATATTGGTAAACAAAAGTAAAGTTTAAATATTTCTAGATGTTTTTTAAGATGCCCAAGACATACAGCTAACTATTTTTGAAAATTAAAAAGCCATAAAAATGTCTGGCGTGAATTGCGCACTCTTTGAATATATCACTTTATGGTGTTGTGGTAGAATTTTATCCAGTTTTTTAAAAAAAATTGGTAAACAAAAGTAAAGTATAAATATATCTAGATGTTTTTTAAGATGCCCAAGACATACAGCTAACTATTTTTGAAAATTAAAAAGCCATAAAAATGTCTGGCGTGAATTGCGCACTCTTTGAATATATCACTTTATGGTGTTGTGGTAGAATTTTATCCAGTTTTTTAAAAAAAATTGGTAAACAAAAGTAAAGTATAAATATATCTAGATGTTTTTTAAGATGCCCAAGACATACAGCTAACTATTTTTGAAAATTAAAAAGCCATAAAAATGTCTGGCGTGAATTGCGCACTCTTTGAATATATCACTTTTTGGTGTTGTGGTAGAATTTTATCCAGTTTTTAAAAAATATTGGTAAACAAAAGTAAAGTTTAAATATTTCTAGATGTTTTTTAAGATGCCCAAGACATACAGCTAACTATTTTTGAAAATTAAAAAGCCATAAAAATGTCTGGCGTGAATTGCGCACTCTTTGAATATATCACTTTTTGGTGTTGTGGTAGAATTTTATCCAGTTTTTAAAAAATATTGGTAAACAAAAGTAAAGTTTAAATATTTCTAGATGTTTTTTAAGATGCCCAAGACATACAGCTAACTATTTTTGAAAATTAAAAAGCCATAAAAATGTCTGGCGTGAATTGCGCACTCTTTGAATATATCACTTTTTGGTGTTGTGGTAGAATTTTATCCAGTTTTTAAAAAATATTGGTAAACAAAAGTAAAGTTTAAATATTTCTAGATGTTTTTTAAGATGCCCCAGACATACAGCTAACTATTTTTGAAAATTAAAAAGCCATAAAAATGTCTGGCGTGAATTGCGCACTCTTTGAATCTATCACTTTTTGGTGTTGTGGTAGAATTTTATCCAGTTTTTTAAAAAAAATTGGTAAACAAAAGTAAAGTTTAAATATTTCTAGATGTTTTTTAAGATGCCCAAGACATACAGCTAACTATTTTTGAAAATTAAAAAGCCATAAAAATGTCTGGCGTGAATTGCGCACTCTTTGAATATATCACTTTTTGGTGTTGTGGTAGAATTTTATCCAGTTTTTAAAAAATATTGGTAAACAAAAGTAAAGTTTAAATATTTCTAGATGTTTTTTAAGATGCCCCAGACATACAGCTAACTATTTTTGAAAATTAAAAAGCCATAAAAATGTCTGGCGTGAATTGCGCACTCTTTGAATATATCACTTTTTGGTGTTGTGGTAGAATTTTATCCAGTTTTTAAAAAATATTGGTAAACAAAAGTAAAGTTTAAATATTTCTAGATGTTTTTTAAGATGCCCGAGACATACAGCTAACTATTTTTGAAAATTAAAAAGCCATAAAAAGGACTGGCGCGAATTGCGCACTCTTTGAATCTATCACTTTATGGTGTTGTGGGAGGATTTTAATCAGTATTTAAAAAATATTGGTAAACAAAAGTAAAGTTTAACTATTTCTAGATGTTTTTTAAGATGCCCAAGACATACAGCTAACTATTTTTGAAAATTAAAAAGCCATAAAAATGTCTAACGTGAATTGCGCACTCTTTGAATCTATCACTTTTTGGTGTTGTGGTAGAATTTTAATCAGTATTTAAAAAATACTGGTAAACAAAAGTAAAGTATAAATATTTCTAGATGTTTTTTAAGATGCCCAAGACATATATCTAACTATTTTTGAAAATTAAAAAGCCATAAAAATGTCTAACGTGAATTGCGCACTCTTTGAATCTATCACTTTTTGGTGTTGTGGTAGGATTTTAATCAGTATTTAAAAAATATTGGTAAACAAACGTAAAGTTTAAATATATCTAGATGTTTTTAAAGATGCCCAAGACAAACAGCTAACTATTTTTGAAAACTAAAAAGCCATAAAAATGACTGGCGCGAATTGTGCACTCTTTGAATCTATCACTTTTTGGTGTTGTGGTAGAATTTTATCCAGTTTTTAAAAAATATTGGTAAACAAAAGTAAAGTATAAATATTTCTAGATGTTTTTAAAGATGCCCAAGACAAACAGCTAACTATTTTTGAAAACTAAAAAGCCATAAAAATGACTGGCGCGAATTGTGCACTCTTTGAATCTCTCACTTTTTGGTGTTGTGGTAGGATTTTAATCAGTATTTAAAAAATATTGGTAAACAAACGTAAAGTTTAAATATTTCTAGATGTTTTTTAAGATGCCCAAGACATATATCTAACTATTTTTGAAAATTAAAAAGCCATAAAAATGTCTAACGTGAATTGCGCACTCTTTGAATCTATCACTTTTTGGTGTTGTGGTAGAATTTTATCCTGTTTTTAAAAAATATTGGTTAACAAAAGTAAAGTATAAATATATCTAGATGTTTTTTAAGATGCCCAAGACATATATCTAACTATTTTTGATAATTAAAAAGCCATAAAAAAGACTGGCGCGAATTGCGCACTCTTTGAATCTATCACTTTTTGGTGTTGTGGTAGAATTTTATCCAGTTTTTAAAAAATATTGGTAAACAAAAGTAAAGTTTAAATATTTCTAGATGTTTTTTAAGATGCCCAAGACATACAGCTAACTATTTTTGAAAATTAAAAAGCCATAAAAATGTCTGGCGTGAATTGCGCACTCTTTGAATATATCACTTTATGGTGTTGTGGTAGAATTTTATCCAGTTTTTTAAAAAAAATTGGTAAACAAAAGTAAAGTATAAATATATCTAGATGTTTTTTAAGATGCCCAAGACATACAGCTAACTATTTTTGAAAATTAAAAAGCCATAAAAATGTCTGGCGTGAATTGCGCACTCTTTGAATATATCACTTTTTGGTGTTGTGGTAGAATTTTATCCAGTTTTTAAAAAATATTGGTAAACAAAAGTAAAGTATAAATATATCTAGATGTTTTTTAAGATGCCCAAGACATACAGCTAACTATTTTTGAAAACTAAAAAGCCATAAAAATGACTGGCGCGAATTGTGCACTCTTTGAATCTCTCACTTTTTGGTGTTGTGGTAGGATTTTAATCAGTATTTAAAAAATATTGGTAAACAAACGTAAAGTTTAAATATTTCTAGATGTTTTTTAAGATGCCCAAGACATATATCTAACTATTTTTGAAAATTAAAAAGCCATAAAAATGTCTAACGTGAATTGCGCACTCTTTGAATCTATCACTTTTTGGTGTTGTGGTAGAATTTTATCCAGTTTTTAAAAAATATTGGTAAACAAAAGTAAAGTTTAAATATTTCTAGATGTTTTTTAAGATGCCCAAGACATACAGCTAACTATTTTTGAAAATTATAAAGCCATAAAAAAGACTGGCGCGAATTGCGCACTCTTTGAATCTATCACTTTTTGGTGTTGTGGTAGAATTTTATCCAGTTTTTAAAAAATATTGGTAAACAAAAGTAAAGTTTAAATATTTCTAGATGTTTTTTAAGATGCCCAAGACATATATCTAACTATTTTTGATAATTAAAAAGCCTTAGAAAAAGCTGGCGCGAATTGCGCACTCTTTGAATCTATCACTTTTTGGTGTTGTGGTAGAATTTTATCCAGTTTTTAAAAAATATTGGTTAACAAAAGTAAAGTATAAATATTTCTAGATGTTTTTAAAGATGCCCAAGACAAACAGCTAACTATTTTTGAAAACTAAAAAGCCATAAAAATGACTGGCGCGAATTGTGCACTCTTTGAATCTCTCACTTTTTGGTGTTGTGGTAGGATTTTAATCAGTATTTAAAAAATATTGGTAAACAAACGTAAAGTTTAAATATTTCTAGATGTTTTTTAAGATGCCCAAGACATATATCTAACTATTTTTGAAAATTAAAAAGCCATAAAAATGTCTAACATGAATTGCGCACTCTTTGAATCTATCACTTTTTGGTGTTGTGGTAGAATTTTATCCAGTTTTTAAAAAATATTGGTTAACAAAAGTAAAGTATAAATATATCTAGATGTTTTTTAAGATGCCCAAGACATATATCTAACTATTTTTGAAAATTAAAAAGCCATAAAAATGACTGGCGCGAATTGTGCACTCTTTGAATCTATCACTTTTTGGTGTTGTGGTAGAATTTTAATCAGTATTTAAAAAATACTGGTAAACAAAAGTAAAGTATAAATATTTCTAGATGTTTTTTAAGATGCCCAAGACATACAGCTAACTATTTTTGAAAATTAAAAAGCCATAAAAATGTCTAACATGAATTGCGCACTCTTTGAATCTATCACTTTTTGGTGTTGTGGTAGAATTTTATCCAGTTTTTAAAAAATATTGGTTAACAAAAGTAAAGTATAAATATATCTAGATGTTTTTTAAGATGCCCAAGACATATATCTAACTATTTTTGAAAATTAAAAAGCCATAAAAATGACTGGCGCGAATTGTGCACTCTTTGAATCTATCACTTTTTGGTGTTGTGGTAGAATTTTAATCAGTATTTAAAAAATACTGGTAAACAAAAGTAAAGTATAAATATTTCTAGATGTTTTTTAAGATGCCCAAGACATACAGCTAACTATTTTTGAAAATTAAAAAGCCATAAAAATGTCTAACGTGAATTGCGCACTCTTTGAATCTATCACTTTTTGGTGTTGTGGTAGAATTTTAATCAGTATTTAAAAAATACTGGTAAACAAAAGTAAAGTATAAATATTTCTAGATGTTTTTTAAGATGCCCAAGACATACAGCTAACTATTTTTGAAAATTAAAAAGCCATAAAAATGTCTAACGTGAATTGCGCACTCTTTGAATCTATCACTTTTTGGTGTTGTGGTAGAATTTTAATCAGTATTTACAAAATACTGGTAAACAAAAGTAAAGTATAAATATTTCTAGATGTTTTTTAAGATGCCCAAGACATACAGCTAACTATTTTTGAAAATTAAAAAGCCATAAAAATGTCTAACGTGAATTGCGCACTCTTTGAATCTATCACTTTTTGGTGTTGTGGTAGAATTTTATCCAGTTTTTAAAAAATATTGGTAAACAAAAGTAAAGTATAAATATTTCTAGATGTTTTTTAAGATGCCCAAGACATACAGCTAACTATTTTTGAAAATTAAAAAGCCATAAAAATGTCTAACGTGAATTGCGCACTCTTTGAATCTATCACTTTTTGGTGTTGTGGTAGAATTTTATCCAGTTTTTAAAAAATATTGGTAAACAAAAGTAAAGTTTAAATATTTCTAGATGTTTTCTAAGATGCCCAAGACATACAGCTAACTATTTTTGAAAATTAAAAAGCCATAAAAATGTCTAACGTGAATTGCGCACTCTTTGAATCTATCACTTTTTGGTGTTGTGGTAGAATTTTATCCAGTTTTTAAAAAATATTGGTAAACAAAAGTAAAGTTTAAATATTTCTAGATGTTTTTTAAGATGCCCAAGACATACAGCTAACTATTTTTGAAAATTAAAAAGCCATAAAAATGTCTAACGTGAATTGCGCACTCTTTGAATCTATCACTTTTTGGTGTTGTGGTAGAATTTTATCCAGTTTTTAAAAAATATTGGTTAACAAAAGTAAAGTATAAATATATCTAGATGTTTTTTAAGATGCCCAAGACATATATCTAACTATTTTTGAAAATTAAAAAGCCATAAAAATGTCTAACGTGAATTGCGCACTCTTTGAATCTATCACTTTTTGGTGTTGTGGTAGAATTTTAATCAGTATTTAAAAAATACTGGTAAACAAAAGTAAAGTATAAATATTTCTAGATGTTTTTTAAGATGCCCAAGACATACAGCTAACTATTTTTGAAAATTAAAAAGCCATAAAAATGTCTAACGTGAATTGCGCACTCTTTGAATCTATCACTTTTTGGTGTTGTGGTAGAATTTTAATCAGTATTTAAAAAATACTGGTAAACAAAAGTAAAGTTTAAATATTTCTAGATGTTTTTTAAGATGCCCAAGACATACAGCTAACTATTTTTGAAAATTAAAAAGCCATAAAAATGTCTGGCGTGAATTGCGCACTCTTTGAATATATCACTTTATGGTGTTGTGGTAGAATTTTATCCAGTTTTTAAAAAATATTGGTAAACAAAAGTAAAGTATAAATATATCTAGATGTTTTTTAAGATGCCCAAGACATATATCTAACTATTTTTGATAATTAAAAAGCCATAAAAAAGACTGGCGCGAATTGCGCACTCTTTGAATCTATCACTTTTTGGTGTTGTGGTAGAATTTTATCCAGTTTTTAAAAAATATTGGTAAACAAAAGTAAAGTTTAAATATTTCTAGATGTTTTTTAAGATGCCCAAGACATACAGCTAACTATTTTTGAAAATTAAAAAGCCATAAAAATGTCTGGCGTGAATTGCGCACTCTTTGAATATATCACTTTATGGTGTTGTGGTAGAATTTTATCCAGTTTTTAAAAAATATTGGTAAACAAAAGTAAAGTTTAAATATTTCTAGATGTTTTTTAAGATGCCCAAGACATACAGCTAACTATTTTTGAAAATTAAAAAGCCATAAAAATGTCTGGCGTGAATTGCGCACTCTTTGAATATATCACTTTATGGTGTTGTGGTAGAATTTTATCCAGTTTTTTAAAAAAAATTGGTAAACAAAAGTAAAGTATAAATATATCTAGATGTTTTTTAAGATGCCCAAGACATACAGCTAACTATTTTTGAAAATTAAAAAGCCATAAAAATGTCTGGCGTGAATTGCGCACTGTTTGAATATATCACTTTATGGTGTTGTGGTAGAATTTTATCCAGTTTTTTAAAAAAAATATTGGTAAACAAAAGTAAAGTTTAAATATTTCTAGATGTTTTTTAAGATGCCCAAGACATATATCTAACTATTTTTGATAATTAAAAAGCCTTAGAAAAGACTGGCGCGAATTGCGCACTCTTTGAATCTATCACTTTTTGGTGTTGTGGTAGAATTTTATCCAGTTTTTAAAAAATATTGGTAAACAAAAGTAAAGTTTAAATATTTCTAGATGTTTTTTAAGATGCCCAAGACAAATATCTAACTATTTTTGATAATTAAAAAGCCTTAGAAAAGGCTGGCGCGAATTGCGCACTCTTTGAATCTATCACTTTTTGGTGTTGTGGTAGAATTTTATCCAGTTTTTAAAAAATATTGGTAAACAAAAGTAAAGTTTAAATATTTCTAGATGTTTTTTAAGATGCCCAAGACATACAGCTAACTATTTTTGAAAATTAAAAAGCCATAAAAAGGACTGGCGCGAATTGCGCACTCTTTGAATCTATCACTTTATGGTGTTGTGGTAGAATTTTATCCAGTTTTTAAAAAATATTGGTAAACAAAAGTAAAGTTTAAATATTTCTAGATGTTTTTTAAGATGCCCAAGACATACAGCTAACTATTTTTGAAAATTAAAAAGCCATAAAAATGTCTAACGTGAATTGCGCACTCTTTGAATCTATCACTTTATGGTGTTGTGGTAGAATTTTATCCAGTTTTTAAAAAATATTGGTAAACAAAAGTAAAGTTTAAATATTTCTAGATGTTTTTTAAGATGCCCAAGACAAATATCTAACTATTTTTGATAATTAAAAAGCCTTAGAAAAGGCTGGCGCGAATTGCGCACTCTTTGAATCTATCACTTTTTGGTGTTGTGGTAGAATTTTATCCAGTTTTTAAAAAATATTGGTAAACAAAAGTAAAGTTTAAATATTTCTAGATGTTTTTTAAGATGCCCAAGACATACAGCTAACTATTTTTGAAAATTAAAAAGCCATAAAAAGGACTGGCGCGAATTGCGCACTCTTTGAATCTATCACTTTATGGTGTTGTGCGAGGATTTTAATCAGTATTTAAAAAATATTGGTAAACAAAAGTAAAGTTTAAATATTTCTAGATGTTTTTTAAGATGCCCAAGACATACAGCTAACTATTTTTGAAAATTAAAAAGCCATAAAAAGGACTGGCGCGAATTGCGCACTCTTTGAATCTATCACTTTATGGTGTTGTGGGAGGATTTTAATCAGTATTTAAAAAATATTGGTAAACAAAAGTAAAGTATAAATATTTCTAGATGTTTTTTAAGATGCCCAAGACATACAGCTAACTATTTTTGAAAATTAAAAAGCCATAAAAATGACTGGCGCGAATTGCACACTCTTTGAATCTATCACTTTATGGTGTTGTGGTAGAATTTTATCCAGTTTTTAAAAATAGTTGGTAAACAAAAGTAAAGTATAAATATTTCTAGATGTTTTTTAAGATGCCCAAGACATACAGCTAACCAATTTTAGTCGTTAAAAAACCTAAAAATTGACTGGCGCGAATTGCGCACTCTTTGAATCTATCACTTTATGGTGTTGTGGTAGAATTTTATCCAGTTTTTAAAAAAAGTTGGTAAACAAAAGTAAAGTATAAATATTTCTAGATGTTTTTTAAGATGCCCAAGACATACAGCTAACCAATTTTAGTCGTTAAAAAACCTAAAAATTGACTGGCGCGAATTGCGCACTCTTTGAATCTATCACTTTATGGTGTTGTGGTAGAATTTTATCTAGTTTTTAAAAAATATTGGTAAACAAAAGTAAAGTATAAATATTTCTAGATGTTTTTTAAGATGCCCAAGACATACAGCTAACTATTTTAGAAAATTTAAAAGCCATAAAAATGACTGGCGCGAATTGCGCACTCTTTGAATCTATCACTTTATGGTGTTGTGGTAGAATTTTATCTAGTTTTTAAAAAATATTGGTAAACAAAAGTAAAGTATAAATATTTCTAGATGTTTTTTAAGATGCCCAAGACATACAGCTAACTATTTTTGAAAATTAAAAAGCCAAAAAAATGACTGGCGCGAATTGCGCACTCTTTGAATCTATCACTTTTTGGTGTTGTGGTAGAATTTTAATGAGTATTTAAAAAAAGTTGGTAAACAAAAGTAAAGTATAAATATTTCTAGATGTTTTTTAAGATGCCCAAGACATACAGCTAACTATTTTTGAAAATTTAAAAGCCATAAAAATGACTGGCGCGAATTGCGCACTCTTTGAATCTATCACTTTTTGGTGTTGTGGTAGAATTTTAATGAGTATTTAAAAAAAGTTGGTAAACAAAAGTAAAGTTTAAATATTTCTAGATGTTTTTTAAGATGCTTAAGACACATACAGCTAACTATTTTTGAAAATTAAAAAGCCATAAAAATGTCTAACGTGAATTGCGCACTCTTTAAATCTATCACTTTTTGGTGTTGTGGGAAGATTTTAATCAGTATTTAAAAAATATTGGTAAACAAAAGTAAAGTATAAATATTTCTAGATGTTTTTTAAGATGCCCAAGACATACAGCTAACTGTTTTTGAAAATGAAAAAGCCATAAAAATGACTGGCGCGAATTGCGCACTCTTTGAATCTATCACTTTATGGTGTTGTGGTAGAATTTTATCCAGTTTTTAAAAAAAGTTGGTAAACAAAAGTAAAGTTTAAATATTTCTAGATGTTTTTTAAGATGCCCAAGACATATATCTAACTATTTTTGATAACTAAAAAGCCTTAGAAAAGACTGGCGCGAATTGCGCACTCTTTGAATCTATCACTTTTTGGTGTTGTGGTAGAATTTTAATCAGTATTTAAAAAATATTGGTAAACAAAAGTAAAGTATAAATATTTCTAGATGTTTTTTAAGATGCCCAAGACATATATCTAACTATTTTTGATAACTAAAAAGCCTTAGAAAAGACTGGCGCGAATTGCGCACTCTTTGAATCTATCACTTTTTGGTGTTGTGGTAGAATTTTAATCAGTATTTAAAAAATATTGGTAAACAAAAGTAAAGTATAAATATTTCTAGATGTTTTTTAAGATGCCCAAGACATACAGCTAACTATTTTTGAAAATGAAAAAGCCATAAAAATGACTGGCGCGAATTGCGCACTCTTTGAATCTATCACTTTATGGTGTTGTGGTAGAATTTTATCCAGTTTTTAAAAAAAGTTGGTAAACAAAAGTAAAGTTTAAATATTTCTAGATGTTTTTTAAGATGCCCAAGACATACAGCTAACTATTTTTGAAAATGAAAAAGCCATAAAAATGACTGGCGCGAATTGCGCACTCTTTGAATCTATCACTTTATGGTGTTGTGGTAGAATTTTATCCAGTTTTTAAAAAAAGTTGGTAAACAAAAGTAAAGTATAAATATTTCTAGATGTTTTTTAAGATGCCCAAGACATACAGCTAACTATTTTTGAAAATTTAAAAGCCATTTAAATGACTGGCGCGAATTGCGCACTCTTTGAATCTATCACTTTATGGTTTTTTGGTAGAATTTTATCTAGTTTTTAAAAAATATTGGTAAACAAAAGTAAAGTATAAATATTTCTAGATGTTTTTTAAGATGCCCAAGACACACAGCTAACTATTTTTGAAAATGAAAAAGCCATAAAAATGACTGGCGCGAATTGCGCACTCTTTGAATCTATCACTTTATGGTGTTGTGGTAGAATTTTATCTAGTTTTTAAAAAATATTGGTAAACAAAAGTAAAGTATAAATATTTCTAGATGTTTTTTAAGATGCCCAAGACATACAGCTAACTATTTTTGAAAATTTAAAAGCCATTTAAATGACTGGCGCGAATTGCGCACTCTTTGAATCTATCACTTTATGGTTTTTTGGTAGAATTTTAATCAGTATTTAAAAAATATTGGTAAACAAAAGTAAAGTATAAATATTTCTAGATGTTTTTTAAGATGCCCAAGACACATACAGCTAACTATTTTTGAAAATTTAAAAGCCATAAAAATGACTGGCGCGAATTGCGCACTCTTTGAATCTATCACTTTATGGTGTTGTGGTAGAATTTTATCTAGTTTTTAAAAAATATTGGTAAACAAAAGTAAAGTATAAATATTTCTAGATGTTTTTTAAGATGCCCAAGACACATACAGCTAACTATTTTTGAAAATTTAAAAGCCATAAAAATGACTGGCGCGAATTGCGCACTCTTTGAATCTATCACTTTATGGTGTTGTGGTAGAATTTTATCTAGTTTTTAAAAAATATTGGTAAACAAAAGTAAAGTATAAATATTTCTAGATGTTTTTTAAGATGCCCAAGACATACAGCTAACCAATTTTAGTCGTTAAAAAACCTAAAAATTGACTGGCGCGAATTGCGCACTCTTTGAATCTATCACTTTATGGTGTTGTGGTAGAATTTTATCTAGTTTTTAAAAAATATTGGTAAACAAAAGTAAAGTATAAATATTTCTAGATGTTTTTTAAGATGCCCAAGACATACAGCTAACTATTTTTGAAAATTTAAAAGCCATTTAAATGACTGGCGCGAATTGCGCACTCTTTGAATCTGTCACTTTTTGGTGTTGTGGTAGAATTTTATCCAGTTTTTAAAAAATATTGGTAAACAAAAGTAAAGTATAAATATTTCTAGATGTTTTTTAAGTTGCCCAAGACATACGTCTTTTTTCCAAAAAGGAAAAAGTACTTTTTTTACTCAAGCTTTAAGTAAGTTTTTATTATTTTCATCGGTTATGCGTGATAAGCTTTCCCCAGAGTTTTTTATTGCTTTGTGTTTTAATTCGTTTGCTTGCCAGTGTTTGTGAAATACATTGAATATTTCTTTCAAACGTTTTGACTATGTTATTGTTCCAAGAACGTTTTTTGCTGTATCTGCTGATTTTCTTATCGGCGGACATTTTTTGTAAATTTTACCAGGTTTTCTGATGGAGCTATTCTTACATGTTGCATTGATATTGATATTAGTAACTATAAAGCGGCTTGGGTTTCTGTTAAATGTTTTAAAGACTTTGGGAATGTTGTTTGCAATTATTTTTTAGATGGGGATTACGATCTGATTTTGGAGACATTATATTTTTTTCGTTGAAATTTGTCCCATTACTGAAAAATGTCCTTTTTGTGAAAAGGATCAGGTATTGTTATCACTTGTTGAATTTCAAGATTTTGCTGATCTTGATGAATCTGATGAAATCGATGATGTAAATTTCACTTTTGTTGATAGTCTTATGACCACTGAGAGCAAATTGACTTCAACTAAAAGCTTAACAAAATTATCCAAAAAAAAACACAAGCAGAAACTGACAACGGCCGAGTTAAATGCAGAAATGACATGAACGTTATCCTGTATAAATACAACAGTTAACTACGACAGCAAATAATTTTTTAAGCACTTCTGCAGACGTAAACCTGTCACCACAGCTGCTTGTGAGAATATTTTTTATTATTTTATGCTACATGTTTATTTAAAACTCTTCTTCAACAGTTTTAACATTTATTTTAAAAAACAAATGAATGAAATGTTTCCAAGAACAAACTTTCTATTGATTAAAAACAACTGTAACAAACAAACAAAGGAATTAATAAAAAGTGCATCTTGAACTGAATTAGATTCGTGTTCAACAGATGCATCGTTTCTCTTATGTCGCATTTGTTGAACTAATGATAGTAACTTGATGTTGGACTTTAATAAAACCGAACAATTTCGGTATTGGAATCCATTTGAATATTACTTCATAATAAGATTTTACAGCCCCAATAAGAATGATTGCATTGATGATAGAATGTGTGGAATATGTTGCAAAAATTAAGGGATTTAAAGCTAAAAAATAACCTTACTTAAGTAAGGTTTTATTTTGCTTAATTTCTTTGATTTGATTTTAAATGAAAAGAGGAAGCCAATTTTTAGTAAATTCAATGTTGAATGTGCTTAAAACCTCAAGAATTTGAAAATTTGAGAGAGTTTAAAGATATTTTGTGTAAAATAAAAGTAGCTCATCTTTTAAAACTTTACTGTCGCTGTGATAGTAACAGTACAAATTGAAACTTATTAATGTTTTTTATTATCGTACTGATTGTAGCAAAAAAAATCAATTAATATTGTTCTGCTGACAAATTAGCAAACTTACCTCGTACACGGTGTTTTAAAACCAGTGTTGACAAAATAATTGCACTAAATGGTAAACACATAGTTATCATCGGAACAAGCAACTAAAATTGCCTTATAAATCTTTTAAACGACACTATTACAACTTACTTGAACTGTAATAATTACAATCAACCGTTTATGAAGCTTATAAGTCTGTTCTGACATTTTACTTTTTTGTTTTGATAAAACTCTATTTGTTACAAAATACATTGTTCCTGCAAAGAAGCTAAAAATTACATAACCAGAAATTGCCAGCACTGCTCCAATCTTTAATTTTGTAGAATTAAGTGAAACACTTCCACAAACATGTGATTTCCAAAATGGATAAATATCAGGATAATTCTAAAATGGCAATGTATTGAATATTCCAATGAAGATACAAAAAGATATTAACTGTTAAAATTTCATTGTCTTTATCATTTTCTTCTGTTTGCATGAGATAAAATGCTACAGCACCAACAAATCCACCACCAGGATGTCCTAATATCATTTGAGATATACCAAATTTTGAATGCATATATTTTAATTTATCAGTAAATAAAAGTATACGGTATAGTTGACCAAGTACAAGAGATGCCATACAACAGCAAGTAAGAATTGGATGAATTGCCTTAAAATTGCATTTCTAAGAAATTTTAAAGGTTAAAAAAGCAGGTTTTTTTGTGTAATTTTATTTAAAATTTCCATGTGGATTGTATGCGCTAATGTAAATGTTAAGTAAAGCAGAAAGCTTTACATTTCTCTAAAAAAAGCTTATCAGTAATAGTTTTTCCCGTCATACTATTTAAATTTTACTACATTTCTTATTAATTTAATTAAAAAAATTATCGCGCAATGTGATTTCCAACAACATAATAAGTGAATCTGAATCTTAACTATGTCCTAAAGTTGAAAAATTTCATTTTAAATGATTTAATGATGAAATAAGTGAGAGTAATTAAAAATTTTTCTTTTCAACTTTTTACTACGATAGTAGTCAAAAAATGTTTATTTTTTTCTTGTTATATTTTTGGTTTCAGTTTTTTTTATTGTAACAGTGACATTAAAAAAACTAAAATCAAAAAATCCTCAAATTGAGAATAACACTTTTTTGTAAATTATTAAATTCTTATTTCAGCGTGTCCAAATTGAACTGCCCTTTTTAATTTGTTCCGCAAATTTTTTGTTAGACAAAAGCTGATCGCCAATAACTGATAACAGGAAATATAACAATATAGCATATGCAAATTCTTTGTAGAAGGATTGCAACCAAAACAATCTGTTTGCGTTTTTTCATTACTTTTCAACGGAAAACGTATTCAACTGCTACAATAAAAAAAATGAAGAAACAAGAATTTTAAAAAAAGAAAATTTTTGTTACCCTTGTTTGCCTCTATAAAAGAATACGCAAACATATTGCCGCAAATAGAGGAAAAGGATTGATAAATATTTTTTAAAATTATTGTTGGCTTATAAAACATTTATAAATGCAAAGTGTAAACCTTACCAACAAGATAGCAACAGTATCTTTATTTACCAAATGCTCAAAGGGTCCTTTTGTGCAAATTACTGGTGCTGGAAACAGCACTACTGGAACATAAATCGATGAAGTGTAAACATCAAAGACAGTAGCCCAGATAGAAATATTCATTAAATAATATTTGTAAACACCCATAGTTTTTGGAGTATGTTGAATTATGAGGTACATCAATAAACTGTTTATTGCAATACTAACTGCAGTTTCGATGTGCAGCAGCACAACTGATTGCCTAACATAAGCTTCATCAAAATATGGAGTAATATTGGAGAACGTTGTATTCATTATAGCATTTTTAAAAGTTTAAGAGAAAAACGTATTTTTAAGATTTTTGACAGAATTTTAACATGTATTAATGACATTTAGTTATCAAATGCACCTGCTATTTTTGGGGGGTTTTTAAGCTTTTAAAAGGTGTGTTGGAGTTAGATATGCAACTGTTCGAAAGTTCAAGAGTTTAAAAGTCAACCAAAAATTGTATTTTTAATGGAATTGTCTGGTTATCATACAAGGCAACATCTCTGGTACCTCTCTTTTTAATATCATCATAGACGTTCTGGTGTTCTTTAAAAAATTTATATTAATGTGTTCGTTTTGCATTAATAAAACTGAAATGATACATATCGTTAAAAGTAAGTTGCTTTCAGGTTTCTTTTTAAAAAAAACAAGAGTATTTGAGAATTGAAAATTCTTTTTTATGTCAACTAAGAAGCTTTTTAAAGAAGACTAAATTTTTTAACAAAGTTTTCTCGATGCACCTTATAAACATCTGCCAAAAAATTTTGGTCATTATTTTATGCGACAAAAATAAAGAGAAATCGTTTTTATAATAGCTGCTTTAAAAAGCGATATGTATGCTACAGTAATTTTGCAAATATCATATTTTGCTACTTCGCTTATTTAAACAACAACATTCAGAGAGCATGTAAAATGTGTTTTTTTGTGTGAAAAAAAAGCAAATAAAAGTGCCTTATTTGTCCGATCGGCAATGGCAATTTTTTTTGGCACTTTGCCATTGATGTGTACATTCACAGCCGACCTCGAAGGATATATTTCTCTTGTGCTACGTCGGTTAACAGAAAGGTAAAAATAAATCATTGATTGAATTGTTGCTTATTGTCCCCCAAAACGTCTTTTCATCATCACTTATGGCAGATGACGATATATGGCTACGATTAACACTTAATACAAGATTCTTTCATTTTGATGGATTAGTAAGAAATGATTTAACTACAGAATTTGAAGGGGGCCTTAATATTGAAAACGTAAATCAACAGCCAATTTCACGAACGGTATGTAATAACGATATATGCTTAAATATTTGTTAAAATAATAATTTTAGGCAAGACGATATTTTTGGATAATTTATTGGTCATGGTTTTGGGCAATACTTTATTTTTTGATGTTAACAAGATATTATCAACCTCTAACAGATTTTACCGTATTTCTTGAACCATGTAATAGAGAAAATGTTTTTGCAGTTGAAGAATTTGATAATTTGAGGCATGGAATTTCTGGTGTTCAAAAAGTGTGTTCATTACAGTAGCATGGGAATTTTTAAATGTTTTAGTGTCAACTCAAAGTTCTTTATTATTTCTTGTTTTTCATTTTAGGACATTAAGTTTACCAAAACATCTCTCAAGTACAATATTACCCCTGATGCCACAATACAGTTACAAGAAAAACTAAAAAGCCTCAATTCAAATTGTCGAAATTTGATTCTTACATTTCAACAACATTATGATCTTCGACTTAAATGCTATAAAGAAAATGTCCAAGTATTTATTGATAGTTTCACATATTCATTTGTTATGTTAGCTACAATACTTATGATAATTAATCATATTAAATGTTTTTATTTTATTGATAAAACTAAAGAAGCAGGTATACCACATGCTTATGGCTGTGTTGTTATAACTGTGGTAAATGTTGTTTTGGATATTATTGCATATCGTAAAACTATCATGATTTCGATAGATTCTGATATGTATATTGAAAAATTTCCTATTGGTTCACTTTTTAATGGTGAAACGTATTTTGATTTTTCATAATGTTGCTTAATTTTTTTAACTTCCATAATGCTTAAGGGATTGTAAAAAAAAATAAAAACGATATAAGAATGCTTTTTTTTTAACATTTAAATTGTTTATTTGCTTCTATTTATTTTCTCTTTTCAGTGGTTTGTCTTTGCATTTTTTAAATAAAAAGTTCTATTTTTTATGTACCTTTTCTAAACTGTAACTAAATATTAAAGATGAAGTATACTGTAAAGATCTTCTTGACATTCTGCCAAACACTGGCATTAGCTGAATTTTTATGTGAGCCAAAAATAGATTTTTTGTAGCAAGCATAAAAATCATATAAATCAATTTAGGGAGAATCTTTAAAGCTTTTAAAGATGTTTTGGACTTAGCTGTGTAACTGTATGTAAGTTCAAGAGTTTAAGAGTTAACGAAAAATTATGTTTTTAATAGGTTTGTCTAATTGTCTAATACTATTCATGCACAATTTTTTTTGTTAGATATTGCTTTCATGCGTTGCATGCTTAAAGATGCAATCATTCTAACTTTATTTATTCCCATTAAACACAGTATTAAAAGTGTTCCGCGTTCAATGTATCAAAAATGTATAGCCCTTGTTAAAAAAATTTATAGTTTCCGATCAAGAATGGCAAATTTTTGGCACATTGCCATTGATGACTGCAGTCGCACGAACAGCTGACATTTTTCATATGACACGTTGCAGAAAAAGAAGATCCATTGAAAATTTGCATATTTTTACTAAAGTAGTATTTTTCTTTCGATCAATGACAGACGATACATTTGTTCAGTACAAAATTGCTACACCAATTTTTCACTTTGATGCTCTAATTAGAAGTAATCTTATTGTAGAAACAGATGGAGGCTTTGAAATTGTTAATTTAAATGGAGAACGAATATCACGAGAGGTTTGTATTTAGCTGTTTTTGTTAAACGAATATGTCTTTAATTTTAGGTTAAACGATATTTTTGGATAATTTTTTGGTCATGGATTTTTTGTGCTCTTTATTATTGGGCATTAATGCGATACTGTCAGCCTCCAGCTGATTTTAATGGATTTCTGGCACCTTGTAATGAGGGAAATGTAATGGCTGTTGATGAATTTGATAGGTTGAAGCATGAAATTTTTGTTATACAAAAAGTACGTTTATCGGTCTTTTTAAATACCTGTATCTTTAAACATGGCTCAGCAAAAGTGTTAAAACAAAATTGCCGGGTTTTGATATAACTCGCAAATTTTTTTGTATTAATGTGCTACTCTCAGTTTTATTGGAATACTTTATTACAATTCCATCTCAAAATTGTTGCTTTATTATTTCTCATTTCAGGAACTTGAGCTCACCGAAATAACCCTCAAATACAACATCATTCCACATGCCACACCCCAATTACAAGAAAAACTACAAAACTTTAATTCTACAGCTGCTAACCTAATTCAAACCTTCCAAGAACAACGTCATCAAAGCTTTCATTGTTATAAAGCAAATGTACAAGCATCTATCGATGCCTTCCCATTTTCAATTATTATCGGCTTTACAGTCCTTTTAGCAATTAATTACATCAAATGTTTCTATTTTATTGAAAAAACTAAAGAAGAAGCTGGACCGCTGTCTCTTATTTGTTTTGTAGTGACTATGGTTATGATTGTTGTGGATGTTTATGCATATCGCCTCACTGTCATCGAGATAATGAATTTCGATAAATATATTGAAAAATTTCCTGTTTCATCTTTATAAAAAATTTTTTTATTATATAGCAGATTAATTTTAAGGGATCATTTTTAATTCTCAGTGGTTTTACTTTTTTTAAGCAAAAGATTGTATTTTTTTTTTCTTTTTTCAATGTTTTTTCACTGCCTTTGCATTTTTTAAATAAACGTTGGGCTTCTTTTGTTGAAAATATGCATCTATTTATTTACTTTATTGCTGAAGTGTACTGTAGAAAATTTCCTTGGCAGTCTGTCAAACAATGACATTAGCTAAATTTTTTTATGTGCCAAAAATAGATTTTTTGTTGCAAGCTTAATATTTTCGTTATAGTAGTTTTATCACATTTAATTTATATAATTTTCATTAGTTATTTTTCTACTATTGTTATTTATGTCGTTATTAAGCCATGATCCAAGCTTAGTTAACACAGCAGCAATTACATTTATTAATAAATTAAAAGAAGAAATTGATAAATATGAAGATATTGTATCAAGCATGGATAAAGCTGAAAATAGGGAAAAACGAAAAAATACTAAATATAACAAAAATAAATTGGTATGGTATTATTGTTAGCTCTAATGTGAATTGAATAACATAACTTTAGACTTCTTACAGCTTATTGATGAATTTGGGATGGATAATTGGAATTATTTATCTAGTTCCTTTAATTATTCATATCAAAAATAAACATCCTGTTCCAAAAGAATTTCTTCATTCTTGTAATGGCACAGATTTTATGTCAGCAGAAAAATATAAACAGCTTAAAGAAGATGTAGATAATCTTCAACAGGTTTGTGTGCATTTATGGTACTGAAATTCAGCAATGGTTGACATTCAGGATATGCAGGTACTCATTAATGGTTAAATTTTTTAGGAATTCAAGATTGTTGATGTAATTATGAGACATAACTTGTCCAATGAAAATCCAATAAGCCTTCTAAGAAAGATTATGACATACAGTAATAATTTAACTTCCATTCTTAAGAATCAAAAAGAAATCCAAAGGAAATGTTATCAAACACATGCTGAAAAATATATAGATCAAAACTCCAAACATTCGATCTTCAATAATATCAATTTTTGCTTATTTACAGTAATATGTATTTTTGCTCATATATTATCCTTTTATTATATGGTAAAAATATCAAAAATTGGAACATGGGCATCCAGGGATAAATGTGTATTTCACGTATGTATATGGACAGTATTTATTGCAACATTTGATGTAATGTTTATTCTTCTTGCTTCATCACTTGATTCGAAAAAAGCTAGAGAGCGGCTTCCATTAGATGATTTGTGAACCATTTTTTAGCTTAAAATACCTTTATTAAATGCTCATTAAATTAATATACTTTAATTTTATTGTATTTATATTCTTTTATTCTAGTCATATTTATTTTCAGGTTATTTATTCTTTTTTAGTATTACTAGCATCTATTGTTAAATAAAACAACCAAACATTTGTCAAATGTCCAACACCGAATATAAAGGAGTTTGTTACACTTTTGTAAAAAAACTGTTGATTTCAATTTTTGTTATTTAAAAAGTACATTTTGAAAGCATCAGAGACACAAAAAACAAACACTGTTAATCAACGGTGTATCAAAAGTATACTGTAACAAATTTCTTGGCTTTCTGCCAACCAATGACATCAGCTGAGTTTTTTTACGTGAGCTAAAAATAGCTTTTTATTGTTGCAAGCTTAATTTCTATAAATAGTTTTATCTTATATAATTTGCAACAATTTTTATTAACTGATTTTCTAATATTGACATTTATGCCATCACAAAACCCTGATTCAAGCTTTACTGATACAACAACAATTTCGTTTAATAAATTAAAAGAGGATATTGAGAAAAAAAATGAAGATGTAGAATCCAGTATTGACAAAGTTCGAAATAGTGAACTACCAAAAACTACTAAAATTAACCATAAGAAATTGGTAACATTTCGTCTCTGCTACTATGATAATTAAATTGCTTAACTTTAGATTCTTTACTGCTTTTTAATAAATTTGGGATGGATTATTGGTATCATTTATATAATTACTTTAGTAATACATGATAAAAATACAAGTCATATTCCAAATGAATACCTTGAAGCTTGTAATAGCACAGATGTAATATCAGTTGAAAAATATAGACAGCTAAAAGAAGATGCTGCTTATATTAATGAAGTAAGCTCTCTTAATGATATGCTGGTTTTTGATCATAACTTTTAGGAGATCGAAGGCATCGACATCATTATTAGACATAACTTATCCAATGATTCCCCAACGGCTCTTCAAGAAAAGCTTGATAAATATACTGATAAATTAAACTCTATAAATGCCACTCTCACCTACCAAAAAGAAAGCCAATATAGCTGTTACAAAAAAGCTCTAGAGAAATATTTGAATGAAAATTCTGATTCTTTCTTCACCATTTCTACATTACTATGTACTCTTTCTTTTACAATTTCTTTTTATTATAGCATACAAATTTTTAAAACCAAACAATGGCAAGCAATAACTATTGCAGGAATTGCACTAATGCTGTCATTAACTGTTATTATCTTAGATTTAATATTAGTATTATATTTTGGTTTAAGAGAAGCTAGGATGCTGAATGAGTTTCCTTTAAAAAATTTGTGAACAAAAAATTGTTCTTATATATTTTTTTTCAACAACTCCAACTGCCAGCTTTAATATTCCCCTTGTTAGTGCAAATTTTTCTTCTTTCTAATCATTTACATATACATATATATAATATTTCGATAACATTTGTAAATAAAGTTAATTAGGTGTAGACCACCGTTCAATATGTTGCTACAAAAGAAATCATATGTTATTTTTCATTAACAAAAAGTTACCAATTTTGTAGCTCGTTTTTCCATAGACAGATGGAAATTTAGTTTTGCAACCAGAACAAAGAAATTTCTTGGTTTAAAGCAATTATCATTGATAACACACAAAGAACAAAGGGCTCTAGTGCACAATTCCCGTCCAAAAGGTTTATCCCCGTCCAAACACCATTATTCCCGTCCAATGATATACAATGAATAATTCCCGTCCAAAAAATTATTCCCCGTCCAATACTTTATTTATTTAAATAGTTTCTGAATCCTGGGATTAAAAAAAAGACCATGTTATTTTTGTCCCGATTTTAATGGTAATAAATAAATTATCCCACTGGTTTTAGCTCATTTGAATTTAAATTAAAGAAATTTTGCCTCATTAAACAACAGATGGTTTACGACTTTTAAGATATTCTTGAAGTTGTGGAACGGCCTATCCCTTCTTCTGATGTTCAACCATGAATGGATAACGAGTTGAAAATTCAGGATCGACAAAAAGTCACTTATAGAAGTTTTAAAATGTTATATTTGGATTTATAGTAGTAGCATCTGATACCCATTCTGTATCTTCGACACATCAAAATAGTCGAGAAATTTGTCGATAATTCTTCGAAGTATATGAATTGAGATGGAACAGAATCAAACTTAAACACGTGGGTAATTTATAAGCTGTTCATGCTTGAATTCTAAATTAATCTTTTGGACGGAAACAGTTTTTTTGAACGGGGATGATGCATTATGAAAAAATAATTTACGGTTGGACGGGAATAATTTTTCTGGACGGGAATTAATTTCATAGGACGGGGATTCTGCACTAGAGCCGAACAAAGATATAAAAGACTTGAGAGATAAATATTTTAAAAAGGTTCTTATATTTTTTTAATTATTTATAATAAATAATTTATTACAACTTTTTGTAGTGAAGCAAAAAAAGATACTGTAAGTTTTTTTCTTTGGCTATTTGCCAAATAATGACGCCAGCTGTTCTAAGAGCTAAAAATAGCTTTTAATTACACTTTTATTTGTTGATTTATGTTATTTGCTTTTATTTATTGTCTAACATGCCGTCATCAAATTCAGATTCTGCTTTCTCTGATACAACAGCAGTATCATTAAAACAATTAACGGAAGAAATTGGTGAAAATGAAGATGCAGAATTAAGCACTGCTAAAGTTAGAAATATTAATCTACCAAAAACTGCTAAACCAAAAACAAAGAAATGGGTAAAACATTTTTGACTGTGCTTATGTTTGTTATGCTAAATAATAACTTTTAGCTTTCATGTTATTTATTAGCAAATTTAGGATGGTTTGGTGGTCTCTTTTATATAATGGCTTTAATGTGGCATATTGAAAGCACAAGTCATATCCCTAACAAATACCTTCAAGCTTGTAATGGCACAGATGTTATGTCACTTGAAAAATATAAGCAGTTAAAAGAAGATGTTGGTAATATACAAGAGGTTTGTAAGCTTTATAGAAGGATAGTAGCTAAAACTTGTTTATTTTTGTTTTTTTAGTAACTGTCCCTCTTTTTACTGGAGCGGTTTTGTAAAATGAGAGTAACAAAAAATTTTATTTTTACTCTCAGTAATGCAAAAAACCACCTAATTAAATAGTAGTGATAGTAACGGAAAAATTCTTAAAATTTTAAGTTTGATGTTACTCCCACTCTTTTTTTGCTGAAAAATTTTCAATGCACAATCGTATGCTTTTTTTTAGGCAATCAAAGGCGTCAACATTACAATTACACGTAATTTATTTAACGAAAATACAGAAGCCCTTCAAGAAAAGCTTAAAATATACACTGATAAATTGAATTCCATAAATTCCACGCTCAACGCCGAAAAAGAAAAACAATTTAGCTGTTACAAAAAAGCTTCAGAAAAGTATTTGAGAGAAAATCCTGATTCTTACTTCAAATTTGCTGCCACATTACTATGTATTCTTTCATATATGGTTGCTTTTTATTACATGCAAGATTTCGTTAAATATAAACGACGGGTTAAGCTGCATCCGATTTTAGGATGTCAATTTTTGATAACATTATTTACTATTTTTATGGTTTTAGTATTAGTACCATGTTTAGACAAAAGAGAAGACAGAATTTTAAGAGAATTTCCATTAGATAATTTGTGAGCAAAGTTTTTTTTTTGTTAGTTTTGTTTAAAAAATCTCTAACAACTTTTCTGTACTTTAATTAATTCTATATCATTTTTTGTAAGGGTTTGTTTTTTTTAGCTATCTGTATATCTTGTGTTATTTTGATAAATAAAACATATTAATCCTTTTCTGATGGCCAAATTTATATATACAAAACAAAGTAAAGGCTTGTTTATGAAAACATAAAGGTGCTCCTTTTTTAAGCTTATTTTTCGGACAGTGAAAAAAAAATTATACTGCTAGAACGGAGAATTTCTTTCGACAGCCCGCAATCAAAAAGATAAAGATGTGAGTTGCGCACCTTTTGCATTTATTTTTATTGTGAGCTGGTCGCTATTGCATACTGTAAATACTTGGCTGTCTGCCAAGCTGATCACCTGATTTTTTTGTGTTTGCTAAAAATAACATTACTTTTTTATTAAAAAAGTTTTTAATATTGTTTTTTCTTCTGCCAATAACACTGTAATAAAAATTGGTTGAAATATTTTTCTGTCTTACACTATTATGCCATCTTCTAAGAGAAACCAACTTGATTCAAGCTTTACGGATACTAATCTTCCCTATAATGAATTAACAGAAGAATATGATGAATACGAAAGTGATGAATCTGAAGAAGCAACAGGTAATAACGAAAATAGCCCTGTTGAACCCGAAAATGAAAAAGTAAAATTTCTAATCAATTATATGTAACTTTAAACGAATTAATTTTAGGTTCCATATTTTCTTCAAATGAATTTAAGCTTACTTGGAAGTTTTATTTATGTGTTCATTATTTGTAATTATATTGTAAAAGCAGAACGACAAAGTCCAAAGCCATTTCTTGAACTCTGTGAAGATGTAATGCCTATAAATGATTATTACATGCTGAAAGAAGACGCTAACTACATTCGAGATGTAAATTTTTTTTCCGTTCTGAGTATGTTCAATGTGAAGTGATAGCAACCAGATAAATATAGTTTTTTTTTGCTTAATCACAGGTGTTTGACCTAGCAGGAAAACGCCTGTGATTAAGTAAAGAGTAACAAAATTTTAAATATTTGTAAAGTTCTGTTGCTCTCAAAAATGAAAAAAGGATTTTTTATTTATTATCAGTGATAGTAAAAAAATGCTAGAATAAATAAATTTGCTGTTAGTTCGACGTTTGGAACTAGTGCAGTTTTGTTCTCTCTCAACGATAAAGATGAAACTCACAGATTTTTTTTTGCATATTCGTTCATAAAAAAGAAAAATGAATAAAGAAAGAAAACGAGGGGGAACATAACTGCACTAGTGCCCCGACGTTTTTGCTGGGACGATGTGCAGATATGCTAACATTTCTGTCTTTAATTTAAAGTAATCTAAATATTTTTTTAGGAAATTAAAAGCATCAACATCATTATCAAACACGGCTTATCAGATGAAGATCCAACAACTCTTCAAAAGAAACTCAAAAAATATACTGATAAATTAGCGGAATTAAATGCCACCCTCACCTACCAAAAAGAACAACGATATTTATGTTACAAAGAAAATGTACAAAAATATGTTAATGATAATCCCAAACATTTCTTCATTAGCGCTACGCTTCTATATTTCGTAACTGTTTTGATTTCATGTTATTACGGGATTAAAGTTATGAGTAATAATCCCTCACAAAAACGTAAGTTTGCAGTAGGAGGTGTAGCAGCGGTATCATTGACAATGTTTTCAATAAACTTCTTAATTTTTACGATTCCAATTATGTCTGAGAATGTAGAAAATAGACTTTTTAAAAAATTTCCAATGAGTTAGTATAATAGTTGTTTAGAAATTAAAAGATACCTCATCCCCAGAAATTGTATGCCATAATTTTTTTAAAAAAATTTTTTTTTTAGTTAATATTTCTAAATAATACATTTATAATCTTTATTTTTTATTTAAATATCTTTTAGAATCACTGTCATAAATATTTTTAAACATACAACTTGGTTTTACAACATTATAAAATACACATGGAAGGTGTTAATATATTTGTAACCAAAACACTTAAAAATAGAGGACATTAGTATGATAAAAAAGCAATGTAGCAGAAACTAATTATTCTAAAATTTTTTTAACAATATTTAATGGGTGAGTTTGATGAAGAAAGTGAAATAAAATGACCAACTAAAGCTTTACCTTATTGATAAACCAAATATGAGAAAGATCAGCATCTAAAAGCATTTTTTATAAAAAAAATTTTCTTTATTTATTATCAAAAATACGATTTCACAAATATAATTAAAAATATTTGTTTAATTACGCGATATTCAACTGTTGCAATGTACATTAAAGCTCAAATCCCTGAGGTAAAAAAATTAATTACTTAAAAGGTTTACAATAAAAATTTATCTAAAATACTACGCATCCACATTTCTTTGATATAATAATTTAAGAAATAACAATGTGGAATGCTGTATATGAGAAGAATAGTCAAAGCAGTCTCAAGTTTAATGAAGCAAACTCGATCAGCTGGTGGATATTTACTACTGAGAAATCTATTGCAGTATATTGCAAATGAACAAGAAGCGATCATACAAATAGTAAATAGTATCCAACTGCCATAGCGAACAATGGTGATAGTGCTGCGATGAGAGTTGTAATTGGTGATGAAGCAAGTTTTGTATGTTTCATATTTTGGTTTCAATGTGACGTTGAGCGATTTTACATTTTCTGCTGCTGTTTGGATTTTTTTCGTCAAATAGATTTTGGTGCTTGCAGGAATGTCGTCTTCAGCAACAAGTTCAAGCCATTTATCTAATTTCTAAAAACAATACAAATCTTTGAAGTATAAACTTCATGTTACTATCTATCATCGTTTTTGTAAATTCGAAGAAAATTAAAAAAGTATTTCTAATAATTTTTAAACAGTCACACAACATGTTTAATTAAAAAAATTACTTACCCCTTGAGCAGCAGTTTTTTCTTTCCATGATACAGCGAAATTTTGAAAACCCTCAAAATCACTTTCATTTCATGGGTTAACGGTAATTACTTTTGAAGAAATGTTAACAATTCTAATCATTGAGTAAGTGCAAACAATAATACCACAAAAAATATATATCGCTGCAAAAAGTACTGGTAAAGACAAAACTTTCATAAAAAATGGCTTTTTTGGATAAATAATTTTTTTAATAAATGGAAGTTCTAAGCCTTCATTCTAAAATTACAATATTACTTTAAAAAGGTTAAAGTTGTATTATCAAAATATCAGTAGTTTTTTCAGTATTTATCAAATTTTCAGTGCTTCTATTAATATCATTTGCTGACATGGCTTTCGTCATTTCATTGATTTTTGAAAATAATTTATCCAATAATTTTTGTACAAAAATTAATGCCATGAAAGACACAAAAATACACCAAAAAATTGAATCAGACTCCAAATCCGGGATTTTCATATTGGCTTTGGTTAATTTAAAACTTGAAACTGAAAACTGTTTTTTAAGAAAAAACACTAAATATTATAAAACCATTTTAAAGCGATAAAAAAACAATATTAAAGGAAAAAAAATATAAATAAAAGTTTTAAAATAATTTTTACATTCGTGTGTGTGGCACACTTTAAATAACTGATGTGTGTCTTTAAAATCTTTGCAAAGGAAAATAATACTTTTTTTACTACTTAGTGGTCACAAGAGTCTGCCAAGGCAACAGCATGCTATTTCAAAAAATATAAAAACGGCAGGAAAACAAGCACAGCTATCACATGCTTAATCTTCTGTGCGAAAAACAAACAGCAACAATATATTAATAGAGTTTTTAACAATCGCCAAAAAAAGAAATTAAAATTACAGTACTTTTAGAAATGCATCTTTTTCATTAATGAACAATGTTGATTGGGGGTAGTAGTCATAAGAAAGATTTCGTTTTACATTCTTAAAATTAAAGACAACAAAAAATGCAAAAAAGCGAATAAATGTCATAAAAATCATATCACTAATAATACCAACCGCCATTTATTTAAATATCAAAAACAACTCCATTGCCAAAAACAGAGAAAACATAGAAAAAGCTTTTCATCTGGGATAAATATAATTACTGACAATAATAAAAAGTTCATAAAAGCAGTCGAAAAAAGTTGTTGCAAATATTTTTTGATTGATCATTATGTGAGCTTTTCTTTTACTTCTGAACGATATAGCTTACAGTAATTAAGTCAACCACAATTTACAAAATTAAAATACAAAAGCTTTGAGTCCATTGTTGGCTTTTTGCCAAAAATTGCCATGCGTTCGATTTTTTTTCTTTTCTTGGTGCTGTTGATGGAGTAAATAAACGTTTTTATTAAATATCAATTGCTCCAAGTTATAAATTAAACTTTACATTTTATTTAATGGTGGAAATTTATCGTCAAAATGGCATCATATTTAACATCCAACATGAAATTTGCTGCTAAAAATGTTGGTTTTACAAGCTCAAAAGATGCTCTTGTTGAAAGTAGTGATGAAGAACTTGGTGGTAATATTCCTGCAATTGCATTAGAATGTAATAAAACAGTCTCATATGTGAGGGTTGCATATTAACTAAAATCTTCGGTTATAATAAGCCTTTATTATAGACTCCATTCCTTAATGAACGAAAAATACGGATCATTCTTTTAATTAGTATGATTCGATATTTTAGTATGTTCTTATATGCTGCAGTTATATTCCCTCCTTTTCAACCTCAAGCTTTTATGGTTCCTTGTAATGTTGAGAATCTTATGTCTATAAATGAAATGAATATTCTGCAGCATAACATTTCTGATATTCATGAAGTGAGTTTTTATGTGGCTACTATTGACGCTTTGTCCCGTCCCATTCACAAATTTATTAGACTTTATTTAACGTATTTAAACTAAAATGATATAAGTTCTAAAATAAGATAGCCATATAAGCCTTCAAACGATTTCCGAGTTTATCCTCTATATCGTGTCTGTAAACTGAACCGATGCTGGAATAATTGGATAAAATATTAGCAGACAACAATTGCTTTTTTAACATTACATTTTTTATAACTAAAAGGTAGTTTGTGCTTTTCTTGCTGATATGTCTTTTTACGTAGCAGACGATAAACAAGATCATCACACTTTATTTTATATTCTTTATCATTTGCTACACGCTTTTTACCATTAAATTCAAAGAAAATGAATTCATCAATAGCTGATTTGATGTCCTTAGTTATCACTATACTTTGCTGTTATTTATATTATTTCCATGTAGATAGAAATCAAAACATTTTATTTTCATTGGGACAGTAACTTCACTGATAAAAAAAAGTTGTCAGAAAATAAATAACTCTATGTATTATACAGTAGACAAAAAATACACATCTTGTATATTTAGTGTGTAAAAAAATAAAATCTTTAGATTACTCTTTTTTTATTAACTCGAAGATTAATTGAAAGCCTTTACGACAATCCCGATTTTAACAACTCTAGTGATTAACTAACTGACTTTGACCGGCACAATTTGATTTATAGAAAATTGTCGTTATGCTTGCTTTACTTAAAACATATATTATCTATTTTCCAGGAAATCAAAAGCATTACCATTGTCAACGGATATCGTCTAACAAAAAATGTTACAGCATTCTTAAATGAAAAGCATCGAAATTATACTGCTTCTTTAATTAACTATGAAGCAGAACTTGAATATCAACGAGAAAACCATTTTAATTGCTACAAAGAAAATATCAGCAATTATATGGAAAAACAACAGCTTCCTGTCATTGGATTTGTATTTTTAATGGGAGTTTCTTATATCATAATTATTTTTACTTTTATTAAAGCAAAAATGTCAAAACTCAATGAAAGGCAATTGCAAAATCTCAAAGGATATATGGTTGCCACCCTATTTTTTCTTATTGTTGATGGAGTAGCTGTTTGCTCTTTACTTGATGAATTTCGTCTTGATAATAAATTTGCAAAGTTTCCATTGTAAAATTTTTTCTATATTACTGTATTTTTCTCATCTTTTTTTTGATATTAATGTTTTGGTTTCCAGGGTTTATTTATTTACTTTAACCTTTTTTTGAATACTGTATTATATTTGTATTTATATTTATTTAAAGGCAACAATACTTTTAATAAAACGTTGTAAATGTATTTGATTTCGATTATAACTTGTAATAAATGTATTTGTTCTGTAATTTTAAAAGCACTTATCAAGTTCTTAACAAAATAAAATATCATTGGCATATTTCTTTTAGTTTTGGAGAAAATACGGCAAGGAATATGCCATTGCATGTTGCCACAAAATGTTGGCTTTTTTGCAGCTGTCTTCCAGTAGTGTAATAAAAAATTTATTTACATCCATCGCTGTTATATATATATTTTTTGAAGTGTATGTGACAAGAAAAAGCACAAAAAAGATGCCTATTTTAAAATAGTAATCACTTTTTGATTACATGTAACTGTATACCGTAATAAAATTAATATTAATAAAAAATATATGAGAAAAAATGGTAGTAAGCTTAAGATATTTTGAACGTAATAATGATCATGGATTTGTACCAGTTGTTGACTCTAATATTGTAAGACAAGAAAATATTATTGATGTTGAAGCACAAAATAGAACCCAAAATTTATTTGTCAAAAAAAGAGTAAGTATCATGTTAAATTTATAGTGTCTAATAACTTTTGGCTTTATTGGATAACAAAATAACCACATCAAATTTTTTGGTAGATTCTTAAATGAAATAAAGCTTTTAGAATTCAACAATTTTTACAATAATAAATGCAATGTTTTAGATCCAACAAATATGTACTACTGGCATTATTTCGTTACGTAATTTTACGGTAGTTATCTGTGTATTATTCTTAATATATTTTCTTCATTGTATGTATGAAATTCTTTCTCGTGATGATTCATTTTCTGCTGAAAAATTTATTGAACCATGTAATGGAACTAATATTACCACATTAGATGAATTTAAAAAGATGTTAAGCAAATTGCATGGGATTTATTTTGTAAGCTTTTTGTACTGGGTGTTTAAATGTAACTGCCGGCTTTCTTTTGGTTTGCAAATCATGTTTATTAACTTTGAACGAGTCAATAAACAGGAGTTTTTTTTTGATTTGCTCAAAAATTTATTTATATTACTGCAAAAACGAGAGTGACATTTTTGTTTGAACACCATCTACAGTTATCAAATAATGCATAAACTTTTTAGCTAAAGCATTCTATCAAATATATAGCCGATAACAATATTACCAATCATACAAATGAATATTTAACTGAAAGACTTGAAAATTATACTACAACTTTCGATGATCTACAATATCAATTCAAGCAACAAAAGTCATCTTATTTTAATTGCTATAAACAAAATTTAAAGGAAGACTGCGATCAAGAAAAGCAGGATTTAATGAATACTAAAAGTTTATTTGATTTAATTATATTTCTTGCTGCTTTGACCCTCGATACAGTGGTACATTACTATTTTAATGGAAAATTAGAAATGGTATTAAAAACAAAAAAATTATATCGTGAACAAAGAGCAATATGTAACAAATGTAGAAATTTTGTCAACGTATTAGTTGCATCATATAATACTGATATGGCAAAAAAGCTTTATAAATTAATGAATAAAAAGCTGAATGAAATTAATATTGCTACTGAAAGCTTAAAGGAATATTCTCAACACATGAAAAAAAGAAGAATAAAAATACTTCGTGCAGTCAGCTATATATATATTGCTCAAATTTCTTGTTCATTGCTTACCTCCGCCTCAGGATTTGTTATGTTGTATTGTATTTCATGTGATCCAACGATAGATCAAATTAAAGAATTTCCATTTTAAATGTTCAAATATTTTTTTTATCTTTAGTATTCCCGACAAGAAAAAATATTTTCTTTAAAAAATTTTTTTCTTTCTCCAAAAAAATATTTTCTTTAAAATTTTTCTTTCTCCAATCTATTGTTCCCTTTCAATCTATACTTTATTTTTTTTGTTTTTTTGTATTTGTTTAACATTTTTCCAAAACAGTCCTTTATCTAAGCAACTACCGATGAGCCTACTTATATCACATATCATTGGTTTAAAATTATAAAGCTGTCTAGTTGTCCAAGGCGAAACAGCAATTTTTCTTTTCTTAAAAATTTTTTTACTCTCTTTCCCTTTATCCCAATACATCTCCTTTTTTACATTTATTTACTCAGGGATGTTTTTTGTATAAAGATTGTTCTTGCTATAATAAATAAAGTTTTTGTCTAAATCTCAAAAAAAAGCTTTTCGTATTTTAAGCTGCATGTGTTTTTTGCCAATACTACAAGATATCTACTGCTTCTGAAAAACCACAATTTTTAGTTAACTATTATTATTAATATTTTAAAGAAACATATTTGAAAAACAACTAAGGTACTGAACAAATAATAACAATCAGTGTATCATTAATTTTGGCTTAATCTCGTCTTTCCAGTTTTGATCAATATAAGTTTCAGCTGTTTCTTTAAAATTTCGTATAAATTCTTCTTTACCATCAAAAGAAAAAAATTTCAAAACCACTTCTCCTTTTGGAGAAATATTTTTCTATAAAAAATGTAAATTTTCATTGATACAATTATTTTAAAATTACTTACAACAACAAATTCAGCAAATGCTTTTGATTCAAGTACAGTATCTTGAATACTGGTAACAGCAAAAAATTTAATTTTGTTTTCAAATGGTATTTCACATAATAGTTGAGCAGTTTGGGCAGTACATTTAACACCGTCAATTCTAAAAATACAGTAGGAAAAAACTGTTATGTTTGCCAAAAAAACTTACTCCAATTTTTTAATCTTTGGCAACATTATAACAATATTATGTAATATAAAATATTTATTCTTGGAATGTCTAACTTGCCACAGACGTAATTCTACAACATTTCCATGATTGAGTAAATGTTGCAATTCTTTATCACTAAATAATTCATTATCAATAGAAATATATTTTGCTGTGCATCGATAAATATGTGAAATAATATTTGGAGTAGTAATAGATGCATTAATATTTAAGTGGGTTGTAATAAAAAGCTTTTGAAAATTTGATGGAAACGATGAACATCTGCTTCGCATCAATATGGATTGTTCATTGATGTGAATTTTTTTTGATTTACCATTCCTTATTACTAACTTATAGCATACTACAATAGGATTATGTAAGTAAAACCATTTGCACGATTTGTAAAGATTATGAAAGACATATGCATTAGCGTTTTGGATAATATAATGCATAAAAGTTGCTTTAAATGGAAATTTTTGTGATAGCGCATTTTCATCGTTGAAATAACACATAATTGGTGATGATTTTTTAGCAGCAGCAGAGATCTTTTTTTCTTTTTCTGGCTTCTTATTAAAAAATTTTTCATCATAAACTTCAAAATCAAATACATTTTTCCATGGAACAGCGACTTTAATATCTCCAACAGTATTACGGTATTCTTCTTTCATATCACTATCATTCAAGAAGAATCGGCAATACTTTGCATATGTTTGAAGAAGTTTCTGAAAGCATAAGATTACGGTAGTTTTTTTGACTTAAATAGTTTTTTACTTCTTTATTATGTAATTTGAGATATTTAAGATACAGTTTCCACAACATTTTATCTGTTAAATCTCTTCCAAGTCGACGTTCAACTTTATATTCCACAAATTCATGATCACCAACTTCAGTTAAAACTTTAAACCATTTTACACTATCGAATTTAGCTGCTTTCATTTGAGAATATAAAATTTTCATTTTTTCATGAACTTGAAGAATAGATTTTGGTATCAAAGAAACTAAAAAATTTGTGATTATTATTTGTTAAATATTAAATAAGGTATACTAACAACTCTGTTGTTTCTCGTATAAATCAAAATATATCTCCAAATTTTTGTGAGGAATACAAAGATGTCCAATGCTTATATCAGATGTCATCTTTGAATTTTTACATGCAAGTACCTTTTTTTCAATAGCATTCATGAAATTTGGATATTGTGCTTCATAATAGAATTGATAAACTGATGTTTTAATGAGTTTAGTGATAATAGAGAAAGGTCTTTCGGGATTTGAAGCACTGAAAATATCTTATTTAACATTTAAAAATTTGTAAAGCATAAATTACCCAAATGTATTAGTCCAAAATTCTTTAGGCATCATAAATTGATTTAAGAAATCCACTGCAGCATTATAGCTATATTCTTTATCTTCATTTTTCCCCATATTTCTTACATGCTCAAACATTATATCTTCAAGTTGAATAAGCTTTTGACAATATTCTGGATCAAGCTTTGTATAAAAAGTTGGTTGTAACAATGTAAACATATTTTTTGATAGTATAATTCAATGACAACAGTAATAACCAGTAAGATGGATAAGATATATAGCTTTAATTATACCGAGTTTTTAACGGAGTTCCTTCCATTGAAAAGTTTCAAATGTAGTTTTTTGCACATTGCAGAAAAATGTTGGCTACTTGCCAGGTGACCTCTGCTAGTTTATGCATAAAAAATAGAACTTTTTTATTCACTGATTGCTGACTTTTTATTTAATACTGTTGATTTATAACAAAACATAAATATTTTGATGTTTCTGCTTAAACTGGATTATTTATTGTTGTAGTAAAATCACGAAAACTAATCATTGATAAATTTATCTGTGTTAAAACAATGGTAAAGCCAAAACAGCTGTCAAAAACTGATAATAGCAATTTGCTATCGCCAAGCAGAAACAGCGGCAGAAATAATACTGACAATCATGAGCTTACAAGTAATACAAATCCTGTTCCAAATAAAACTCTGTCGACAAAATCCTATTTTGATACTAGAGTAATTTCTTGTTTTTGATTTATATCACTAAACATACCATTATTTTTAGGAAGATGTCCCAAAGAAAATGACTCTATCAAAACTTCTGTGGATGACAACGTTATTTTGTTCATTAGCCGTATTAATTAAAGGACAAATAGATGTATTCAATCCAAAAGAATATTTAAATCCATGCAGCTTTAATGGAATATTACCAGCATATAAGATTAGAGATTTTAAAGATGATATGAACAAAGTTAAAAAGGTATGTTTAATTTCTGATATAGATAACTAACAAATGATAAGAAAAAAATGGGATTTCTTTTCCTGGGATGTGCAAATTTTTTGATAAAATACAGTAACCCATAAGTTGCAAAGCGATTAGAGGGGCCTTTTAAAAGCTATCCAGCTATTGATTCAGATGATAAAGCAGCCATGGTTAGGATCTTATGTGCCGAGTTATTTAGGGCCCTTTTTGAGGTTTTTAGTTTTTTCACATAACTTTTCAAAGGGTTTGTGACAGTATGACAGAGGAGTTGAAAGAACTGTAGTGGGAGATCCTTTGGAGGACCTTTTTTATCTGGCTATTTTTATGATTGTAGCGGTCCTTAATTAGTATGAACATTATTTTTTCAAGTAGTTTAGGACCTCTTTTTGTACAAAATAAATATGCTCAAAAACAGAACTGAGATGAGTAGAAAGTGAATCAAGCCAGATTTGACAGAAACCGTGGCGGCGGTTACTTAAATAGTGAAAGTGAGACTGATGAAGCGAGTTTGGAGACAAGTACCTTGAAAAGAGGTTTGGAAAGAAGATAAATATGTCAAAGATAGATGTAGTCCGAGACACGTAGTTGAGGTGTGAAATTTTTTGCTTTGAGCTGGTCTTTTTTGGCAAATGTAAGTAACGTTAACAATTATTTATTTCTGTAGCGTGGATCATTGGTGGCCGCCCCGAAGGGGCGGGACACCTCTAGTAATGCAAAAAACGGCTGTCTTAAAAAAGGTGATAGTAACACTATTTTTTTTAAATAAATAATTAAATATTACTATTACCATGTTTATTTCTCGACAATATGCATTTCTTCGACGGTTTTTTTGTCTAGACAATTTTTTTATCAACCATTATATAACTCTTTTACCATCGAAAAATGCAAAACATGCTATTATCATTGAAATTATTTGATGATTGCTTATTTATTTCAATTGTAGGATTACTAAAGCACAGCTATGCATTTTAAACATAGAATTTAAATACCGGTGCAAATCGTTTTAATAGTGTTTCCAACATTCTCAGGATATGTGGAGAACGCGGTTGCAGGATTACCGGAAATTGCTTGTAATTGAGCAAGTGATATATCGTCGAAACCAATTGAAAATATTGGAACGCCACCTTCATTATAGTTCTGTGAAATGGAAGCAACATCACTTGTATCAGCCCCAGTAATAACAATTACTGCATTTGGAACATCTAGGCGGTCAGATGAGCCCGAAATAATTCTTTCACCAAATGGATAATAAGCTTCAGGTTCACCATAATAATCTCCAGAAACGCTTAGTAGCAAGGCAAAGTCAATATTGTTCGAACCGGGGCTGCCATAAGGGATATCATAGATAGCTTGTTTTAGATCATTCACTGTTGAAATTTTTCCAATACAAGGTGGACCACGTTGTCGACAACCTTTGAAATCGAGATGTCGGAAAGCTAATGTTGCTCTGTTGTTATACCATCCAGTAGTTAATACAATTCCAACTCGAGCTGTCTACAAGGGTTTGGGTATAGAGCCATTTATAGTCCGCATAAAGCAATACACTTACATTATTATCGTTTTTATCCCATTTAATTCCATTTTCATCAATTGCAGTCATTAACTGAGACTTGACAATTTCAATTCTTGCTGGGGTCATTGTGTTATCAAAAATAATAAGAAGATCCATTGCGCCTGAACAATTTAGCGGTGTAAATGGCGCAGGACTTACTGTTGTTGTAGTAGTAGTAATTGCAGTTGTTGATGAAACTGATGTTGGCATAGGTGGCGTAGTTGTAGTTGTTGGCACTGTGCTTGGTGTAGGTGTTGTTGAAGTACAAATTGTTTTAATAATGCTTGCAACATTCTCAGGATTTGTTGAAAAAGCAGTTGCAGGATTACCAGAAATTGCTTGTAATTGAGCAAGTGATATATCTTCAAAACCAATTGAAAATATTGGAACGCCACCTTCATTATAGTTCTGTGAAATGGAGGCAACATCACTTGTATCAGCACCAGTGATTACAATTACTGCATTTGGAACATCTAGGCGATCAGATGAGCCCGAGATGATTCTTTCACCAAATGGATAATAAGCTTCAGGTTCACCATAATAATCTCCAGAAACGCTAAGTAGCAATGCAAAATCAATATTGTTCGAACCGGGGACGCCATAAGGAATGTCAGAGATAGCTTGTTTTAGATCATTCACTGTTGAGATTTTTCCTATACAAGGTGGACCACGTTGTCGACAACCTTTAAAATCGAGATGTCGGAATGCCAGTGTTGCTCTGTTGTTATACCATCCAGTAGTTAATACAATTCCGACTCGAGCTGTCTAAAGAAAGATATTGTATTATTTTATCACCTAAATAAAGCTTACATTATTGTCATTTTTATCCCATTTAATTCCATTTTCATCAATTGCTGTCATCAACTGAGATTTGACAGTTTCGATTCTTGCTGGTGTCATTGTGTTATCAAAAATAATAAGAAGATCCATTGCACCTGAACAATTAAGCGGTGTAAATGGAGCAGGAGCTACTGTTGTTGCTGTAGTAGTAATAATTGCAGTCGTTGATGAAACTGATGTTGGTGTAGCTGGTGTTGTAGTCGTTCCCGTTGGTACTGTGCTAGGTGTTGGTGTTGTAGGAGTGCAAATAGTTTTTATAATATTCGCTACATTCTCAGGATTTGTGGAGAACGCGGTTGTAGGATTACCAGTGATGGCTTGTAATTTTGAAATAGGCAGTTCTTGAACTCCTATTCCAAATACTTGTACACTTGCTTCTTTTACTTCGTTTGAAGCATAACTAACATCGCCAATGCTATAAACTCCGCTAATAACAATCATAGCATTGGGAACATTTGGGCGATCATATTCACCCCCAAAAATCTTTTCACCAAATGGATAATATGAATTAGGGAAACCATTAAAGTCTCCAGTAAGAGGCAATATCATATTAAGAGAAACATTATTATTACTGGAACCACCATATGGTATTTCATAAATGGCTTGTTTCAAATCATCTACTGTAGAGATTTTTCCTTGACAATGTGGACTATATTGTCGGCAACCTTTGAAATCGAGATATCGGAATGTCGTTGTGGGAGATCCACTATACCAACCAGTAGAAAGTACAATTCCAACACGGGCTGTCTAAAAGGGCTTGGGTATTGAGCAATTTTTAATCCGAATAAAGCAATAAACTAACACTATTGTCATTTTTATCCCAATTAATTCCATTTTCATCAATTGCAAGCATTAATTGTGATTTGATCGTTTCAACTCTTGCTGGTAAAATTGTATTATCAATTACAATAACAAGATCCATTGCACCTGAGCAATTAAGCGGTGTATACGGTACAGGTTTTAAAGTTGTTGGTGGAGGGGTTGTTGTGGTAGTTGTTGTTGAAGTCGTTGTCGTCGGAGGTGGCACAAAACTTGGTGCAAAACTGTTATATGCCATACCACAAAAATTTATATCTCTTTCAATCCTAGCAAATCCATTTTCACCCCACCAAGTTCCCCAACTATTTTTGACAATCCAATATTTTTTGCCATTTTCTTCACCATATCCAACAATAATCATAGCATGTCCACCAACTCGTTCATTGTTACATTGTTCATTTGTAAGACTAAAGATTCCACTGGAATAATACTGAAATGAGGATGGGCATACGAAACCTGAAAATTTTTAGAAATATTTAGACATATTTTGAAATCGTTAAATATTACTAAAAATAGCAGGTCCTTTGTTGAAAACGAAATTTTTAATATCTGTTTCATTGTAGTTCAAATAAAAAAAATCAGCAATTTTAGTTCTTTCACCAGTCATATTTTGTTGACAAGCACCATCCCATCCAGTGTAAGGATAACTTGCTCGTGAAACAAGGCCTTTTTCTTTTATATAGTATAATGCAGACATAGTAAATCCACCGTTACAAGTTCCCGCGCCACTACAATCAACCATTTCTTGTTCAGAAAGTTCTCGAAGATTTGTTGTATTATGAAAAATTGCATAATGAGATTCCACGCCTGCAACGTCAGCAAATGCCCAGCAACTACCACATGATCCTATAAGAAATTGTTTTTATATGTTAGATATTCATATGTTTCAAAACCTTGATCTTTGATTGGTGTAACAACATTTTTTGATCTCCAATCAAAGCTATCAGGATAAACAACATCTCGTCGAATTCGATGGTGAACATCATGTTGATTTTCATGACCATAAATATCTTCATTTGTTGCCATTCTCATGTCATGTGGAGGGGTATATTCATCAGAAATTAGACGTTGCTTGAATTCTTCTGGACTCATAGCTGAGAATGCATTTATCCCAAATTTTGCGCCATTATTTTGGGCATTGAGGGCACGAATTTTGACCAAATTTTGTGCAAAAATATTGAAGCGTTGAGATTTTTCAGCAGTATTGGCAAATTTGGCATTAAATCTAAAAAAAAATAAATACAGTTCTTAATTTAGGCTGTTTGAGATAACGTGTTTGAGGTGACGTCAAGCAACAATTCCTTTATCGACGGTTAAAAATTATGTCACCTAAGGGCACATAAGCATACTTCGCAATTATAGACTTACTTGTTTTGAAATTCTTCAAATAAAACATTATCAGGTTTGTTCAATAGAAATGAAGGAGATGGTACTGATTCTATACCAAAAACATCTTTCCATAAAAGAACAATGACAACGAAACCAACAACAAATTCCAGGATACACTTCATTTTTTGTTGAAGCTTTGTTGTAACTTCAATGAAGTTGTAAATATAATTATTTTAAAAATTTTTACACCTTTTTATACCCTCTTTTTTGGTTGTTTGCATAATGTAAATAAGCGTGGTATTAAACCCTCACATGTACAAATGAACAGTGTTTATTTAAAATTTAATCCTTTTTGTAACAATTAATGTATATTCATGCAAAATAGGAAGAATACAGTTTTTTTGCTTCCTTTGTTCTTGTGTTTGTTGACTTAACAATATTGTGGGGGTTGAAAATGTTCCATGAAAAAAAACTGTTTATTAAACAAAAACGTGGATTTTAAATCGTGATTAAATGCAAAAATGAAACTAGATTCATTTTCTAGCAACTTCTACAGGCCGCAGTTTAAAAAGAACAAGACGCATGTAAGAAGATAGTGACTGTAATTTTCTTCTTTCAGCTTTTTGCATCTCAAAGATGCAAAAAGCTGAAAAAAAAATAAAGTTAGTAACACTGGAATGTCGTAATAGTAAATTTAATGTTACTGTCATCACAAATACTAGAGAATATGCAAATTTTAGCTCGATGAAAAGGTCCTTGTGTATTTTTGAGTATAGCCAAAATATGAGGGGTTAAGATAGGTAACAATAAAAATTCATCGATGTTAATAATTAGCATTATTTGAACAATAATTTCATATTTTACAGTTTTTTCAGGAAATGGTAAAGCTCAAAGCTGAACATGACACTACATTAGCGTATCCTGCCTCCACACAAGAAAAGCTCACTGATTTTACTGCAACACTCGATAACTTAAATATCCAACATAATTACCAGAAAGAAAACCGCCTTATCTGTTACCGTTCAAATATTATTAGCAAATTTTTGATAAAACCATGGACATTTTTTGCTGCTTATCTGCTAATAATCATTTCACTTTACAGTCTTTATGCATATTACTGGTATCAAGCACAACAGATGGATTTAACTGATAATCATATGCCATGGAAAACGGCAACGATGCTAGGAATATCATTTTCTGTATTGATAATGCTGCTATATAGAATGATCTGTGATCTTAGAGTATCAAAGTATGTAGATCAATTCCCGTATTAGTAGTATTTGTTTAAGAAGTTTTTGTTATAATATAATATATTTTTCTATTTCCATCTTCATTAATTTGTCTTTTAAGGTTAAGGTTAAAAATGTACAAAATTTTAAGTGTTAAATGTTGTAAATTACTCATTCAAGGATAAATAATTTTGACAATTATTATTGCTGCTAACTCATACTGTTAAGAAATTGTTTCATATACAGCAACAAGGACGTCAGCAGGTATTTTTTTCGAGGGGGGCACAATCATTTCGTAGGGGGCACGCCTTTGATCTTTTTCCGACTTTTTCAAAGCGGCGGCAAAAGATCAAAAGAATTTTCTAATTTCGGAGGGGGTACGTGCCCCCCCCCCTTTGCTGACGTCCTTGTACAGCAATATTCAACAAATTTTAAGACAACCAAGCAAATTAAAAAACAGTTTGTACGAAAAATGCCACAACGCAAATAAAATTGCTTTACGAAAATTTGAAAAAATAATACTGGCAACAAAAAATATTTTGTTTTCTTCGAGTGTGTCTTTGTATTTGGCATGTTGCCAGCAAATGTTCTAAACGGCACATGCTTTAAAGCTAAATCTGTTATTTATTGCATATATTTTTACTTTGTTTGCTTTTATTATGAAGGTTTTTAACAATAAATAAAATGTCACTATTTTACAAAAATATTAAATCCAACTTTTATTCTTTATTATTTCAACAAAATGGTCTCAAAAATGGCTGAAAAAGACACAAATGAAATAAAAAATAGCATTCGATCTTTAATTGGAGTAAGTTTTATAGATATATTAATGCATTTAATAATAGCAATTTTAGAATACATACCCTTACAAAAACCTTATCAATTTTTCAAAAAATGCAGTTATTCTTGCCGATTTGTTATTTTTGGCATGGATTATTTATTCCATGATAGAGCCAATTACTTATGATTATGGTAGTGAAGAATTTATTGAACCTTGTAATTCGACAAATATTACTACAACATTTGATGAAGTAAAAGATATGAAAAATAGACTTGATGAAATGCATTATGTAAGTATATTTACAGTAGTCATTATTGTATGTTTAACCAAAAAAAACTTACAGGCAATAAATTCTATTAAATTTGTAGTTGAATATAATAGATCTGCTAACACAAATGAATATTTAACAGACAAATATGCAAATTTATCAAATATTTACGAAGAATTAAATCAGACTTTTGTTTAACAAAAAGAACTATATTATAATTGTTATAAAGAAAATTTGATGGAAGAATGTAAAAATAAGAGAGCATTTTTAATCATTCTTAAATCATTGACTGAATTAATATTTACTTTTGGAAGTGCAATATTATTCAAAGCAATTGATCATTATTTCCCAATAGATGATAGTGTCCTTTCTGATGATGATAAACAAATGAAGATAATGACTACTGGCCAAAAGTTATTAGCGGAAGCAGAAGAGTTAGAAAAGCGTGCAACAAAACCTGGCATATCAGATGCAGAATGTGTACAATTAAAGAAAGATGTAGAAAAGTTAAGAGCGAAAGCGTATGAACTGAAAGCAGAAAAATTCACAGATTTTATGTCTTGCTATATTAAGAAATTTAAACCAAGATTGGAAGCATCAGCAGCGGTAAGATTTGTGCTCTTTGTTCATCTTCATACTAATATTTTTGCTGTGTTTGTGTGGTTCTTATATTGGTCACATATTCCTGAAGTTAGTGTTAAAAAGTTTCCATTGTAATTTTTTGTTCTTTATCGTTCAGTTTAAAAACGTACAAAATGTTAGTCACTGATTATGCTATATTATTTACTCAGGGATAAATGTTTAACCAGCTTTTTTCTTATTGTCTATCGAAGTTATCACAAAAAATAAATAAAAAATTAATCTTCTTTTTTCAGTTTTTTTACATTTTGTATGCTTTATTACAATTTTTACATTTTTTAACTGTGCAATCAAAAAAGCTTTTTCTTCTTTTTTTGTAGAATTAATACTGTTTTTTTTTGCTTGTTTATCATCGAAAAATATATAAATTATATATGTTGTGTCAGGATTAGAGAACCGTCAGGTTCTGAGAACCGGACGTCCGGATCAGAGAACCGACGTCAGGATTAGAGAACCTTCATAGTGGTTCTCTAGATTGGACGTCCTGATTGGAGAACCAAAATATCGGTTCTCCAATCTGGACGTCCGGTTCAGCGAACAGGACGTTCTCTAATCTGGACACGACATATATTTTATTAGTATTATTTTGTCATTTGATAAATAAACATAAAAGTGCAAAGCAAAATCCATAGTTAGAAGTGTAGCAAAGAAAGAAAAAATAAAGTGTAAAAAATAACTCAAGCTGCTGTAGTATCTGCTTAAACTTAAACCACTTCTGCAGGCTCTGATAATGTTTTATCCTTCTTGGTAGCTTTAACTGTAACAATTTCTTTTAAATTTGGTTGTCCCATTACATAAACACTTTTAAATTTTTTTAAATTTGGTAGCAAAGTTTTGACAACTGAAAAAAGTTGTAATGTAGATTTATCATTGGTATTTATACAATCTTATTCAACCCACTTTTATCAGATGAATATTAAATTGCTGCCAAGAAAATATGATCTCATAACATTGTCCCAAGGTTAGGGATAGAATTTCGGGCAACTTTTGTTCGATTTTTATTGGTTTTTCCGTTTTAAAATATCAAAGACAATTGGGTCATGAGGACGAATTTTACTGCGATCAAACGAAACAGCATTTATAAAAGTTGTTTGGCCATTTGTTGAAATTCCATGGTGTTCATGAATGTGCCCAAAAATATGAAATTTTGGTTGAACTCTTTTTTCAACTGTATTCAGCAGTTCTACACATCCTCTTCGGATGCCACCCTAAATACAAACAATTTGAAATTAATTAGATTTTGCGAAAAAGACATACAAATGTGGCATCACAATGACCCAAAGGTGGAGTATGCGTTAGTAAAATATCTGTATCGGAAGGGATCTCATTCCAGTGTTTAAGTATATCATTACCAGGTCGTCGGAAAAAAGAAAATCCTGATAACGAATGCCATGATGAACCATAAATTTTAAGACCGTAAATCTCAAAATTTTAAAACATTTAAAAAACTTTCTTAAGAAGAAGACCAAAAAACTTACTTCAATACTTGAATCCTGTAAATAAATGCAATTTGTTAAAAGTTTATAACCTTCAGGAGTTCCACCTCGATGAAATTTTCCATCTTCAAATCCAGTTTCATGATTTCCAGCTATCACAATTTTATGCTTATGAGGCAAACTTCCTATTTCTGCATTGAATTTCAAAATAGCATGCTTTTGTCCATCATTTGTAAAATCTCCACAGTGAATCAACACATCTCCAGCAGGAATTCGTGGCAAAATTTTATCAAGATTTTCATGAGTATCCGAAATACAAACAAATCGAACAAAATTTGGTTTGATTGGTTCAGCAGGGCTACAAAAAAATTATCTTGCAAAAAAAAAGTAGAAAAAAAATTACTTTTTAAATTTTTTCACTTCATTAAATATTCGTCCTTCAGCTACATATTCCTTCCATACTTGATGAGGTTTATAGGATAATGGATGAGGCGTGATAACAACCCTGTCGTCTTTTGAAACAGCAGCAGGATCTTTTAACTTTTTTTGTTGAGACATATTTGTTTTAATGAGACGCAGCTTTTCAAAAAAATCACTTTTAAAGAGAAAAAAAAGTTTCACAAAATTGTGCAACTTGTATTTATTTTAAAGGGGGAGTCCCATTCACAAAAGTTTTTTTCTTTTTTATTTATTTTTCGACAAAGAAAAAAGAAGAATATTTTTGTCTAATTTTTAGGGGATCGGGGGAGAAAAATTGAGTGGGAACCCTTCACTTTAAAAGCTGATATGTGTAATTACTTTGATTACTCTATATTATTTTATTGTTCTTTACGTTCGGTTTAAAAATGAACAAAATATTTAGCATTAATTATGCTCTATTATTTACTCCAAAATAAATGTTTTATCAGTTTTTTATTAAAATTTTTTTTAGTATATTCCGATCTCACAGCAATTGAACAAAGCACTAAAATATTTTTTTTCTAAAAATGAAGTAGAAGAAATAGATTGTATGAAAAAGACCACAACGCAAATAAAATTGGTTTTAAAAAATTTAAAAAAACAGCTATTATTTTTTTCACATTGCTCAGAAAAAATATTTTGCTTTCTTCGAGTCCATTTGTTTGAAGCATGTTGCAAGCTACTACTCTAAAAAACACATGCTTTACAGCTGCAACTAAATCCGTTGTTTATTGCATCTTTCTTTTTATATCTGCATTTTATGAATTTATTCTTATTATGCAGTTTTATAACAAGTAATAAACTATCAAGCTCACAACTATTACTTTGAAATTCTTTATTTATATCTTAAAATGGTCCAAGAACAACAAATTGATAAAGTTAACACTGAAGTTGCCACAACTAATAGAAAATGTACTCTACCGCCTCAAGAAAAAGTTAGTTTATTTATCTTTTCACTTAAAATTGTAAAAAAAAGAGATTCCAGCTGTAACAGCTTATCAAAAATAATGCCTAATTAAAATCGTTCTGTGAGTCTTTTTGATTAATTGTTTTAAAAATTTCATATTACATAAATATAAAACACTATATGCCTTCAACATTTAGGATCCTATCTACTACGAAAATATTTGCTCTGTTGTAATAAAAGTGATAATCTTGACTGATTTATTGTTTGTAATGATATATATTTACTGTATGATTAAACCACTGAATGACAATTTTATTGTTGAAGAATTTATTGAACCTTGTAATTCAACAAATATTACTACAACATTTGATGAAGTAAGAACGATGAAAAATAGACTGGGTGAATTAAACCTTGTAAGTTTATTCCCACAAATCATAACAGTATCTTCATTAAGACAATTTTACAGGCAATAAATTCTATTAAATTTGTTGCAGAATATGATATATCAAATCACACCAATGAATATTTAACAGATAAATATGCAAATCTTTCAAATACTTATGATGAATTAAACCAAACTTTTAATGAACAAAAAGAACTTTATTTTACCTGTTACAAAGAAAATTTGATGGAAGAATGTAAAAATAAGAGAATTACTATTTTACGCATTAAATCATGCTTGGATTTTGGGATACTTCTGGGAGTTGTTTTCATTGCAATGAAAATTCGTAGTGTTTTAAATCTAAAAAATGTTGACAAGTTGTTAGAAGAAAAACATAAAGAACATGATGCTTTTTTAGCACTGCCTTGTCAAAACGAAACGGATGTGGGAAAGATAAGAACAATTATGGATATCTTAGATGATGAATGGTATAATCTGCTAGACAAATATACAAAAATAGCAATTACAGAAAGAAAAATAAGGTCATTACTACTGCCCTTAATTTGGTTACAAAATATTTGTTTAGCATTCAATGCATACTTTTATTTTTTTATTTCTACTCATGTTTCAGAAGATTTGATTAGCAAATTTTCAGTTTAATAAGCTTTTTATTGTTTCTACGTCTGCAACGAGTATTAGATTAAAATGTACAAATTTTCAGCGATATAAAATATTTATCCAAGGATATCTTTTTTCATTTATTTGCATTAATAAAAAATTTTTATGTATCATAAATGCCAACAACTTTTAACAAAGTAAAATCTCAGCATGCACATTAATAAAGGTCATCACATTTTTCCTCCATTCATTAGTGACCAATGGTCAGTGACTCACAAACAATTGCCGGTCAATTGAAATGGCATATGATCAGAATGAGAGAGATGCACAATGCATTAATCGCAGAAACGTTGTCCACTTGATTTTTTATTAGATATATCTTTATTTATTCTTTTGCTGAAAGCTCAGATTATTTATTGTTGATAAATTTTATTTAAAATTTTGTTATAAAACTGAAAAAAAACTGTTACATGTTGATGAACCATCATCCCAACTTTGACGCAGAATTTAAATTTAACAAAGAAGTGAACAATGTAACAAATAATCTTGATGACGATAACAATAATGATGAAAACGAACTTGTTGCTCCTGTTGAACAAGTAAACATTTTTCTAATATTTGTTTACACAATTTTATAGCTGTATTTTTTAGAAGCCTTGTCCCCGGGAAATTGAAATATTGATGATAATTACTTCATGTATTTTTATCAGCTTCATATTTTATAATACTTATCACAGACGGCATGTTGATTTTTTTGATCCAAATAGTTATTTGGAGCCTTGTAACGTTACTGGGGTTCTGTCAGATTTTGAACTCATTGAACTGAAAGAAAAAATCTCAAGTCTTGAAAGCGTAAGTTTTTTAAGCTTTATTAAAAGATTGCAAATTTTTATTTTACAGGAATATGATAAGTTATACCGTAAACCTCAACAAGATCTAATACCTGATGATGTAAAATTAGCTGAAAAACTATCAACCAACTACACTATTTTTGAAAAACATTACAAAACTCAACGCGATATTCGTCTCAAGTGTTACAAAGAAAATCTCTATCCAAAAGTTTGCACTGAATTTACTGCTGTTCTTGGTTGCCATTTATTTATTGAATATTGCTTTATGGTTTTGTTGTTCTACTATGCATGGAAATATAATCTGCTAAAAAATATTTATTTTTATGTATATCAAACGTACAGCTTAATGTTTTGCATCCTGTGGGGTACTTGTTTTTTTATTCAATACTTTGGCTATGAAGTTTGCAAAGTTCCTGAGAGCTATATTAAAGAATTTCCATTATAACTTCGTGCCGAAATTGCTGTTTACTTTTAATAATTATTCCATAAACTTCTCATTTATTTATCTATTGTTCTTCTTACCTCTACTTTCTATCTCTATCTTGCATTCAAGTATTTATAAAATTTTATGGTTTTCTGATAAAAAACTTTTTCATTTACAATCTTTTTCACAGCAATCAACAAATCGTACAACTGTTATTCCAAAAATGAAATAGAAAAAAATAAACTGTTTAAAAAATCCACAACGCAAATAAAATAGGTTTACAAAAATTTAAAAAAGAAAACTGCTCTTTTCTGTCAAAAAAATTAAACTTTGAAAAAAAAGAATTTATTTCATCCGACTTTGGCTTGTTGCTGCATAGTGCTAGCTAATGTTCTAAAAAGCACATGTTTTTGAAAAAAGTAAATTCGGTGTTCATAGCATTTTTTGTTTACTTTTGTTATGTAACTATTTTAATGAAAAAGAAATATTAAAATGCTAAAATTCTTCAAAACAAATGTGATAAAAACGTTTAATTCTTTGTGGTTTAAACAAAAAGTAGATAAAATTGATGCTGAAACTGGTCCGAGCGATGAAAAAAATATTATATTGTCGTTAGAAAAGGTTTGTGAAAAACTTATATCTCTATATTTATGCTAGCTAAAAAGCAAGTTTGGGGTATTACAGCTTAATAGCTTTATTTCTCACAAGTGTAAAACTGTTAAACAAGTTGTTGGATAATTTATTGCGTTTTTATCGTGTCTTCAAATCTGCAATAATTTAAGCTTACGATTTTTAGGATGCATTATATTATCACAAGCTTCTTATTATTATACGAAATGTCGTAATCCCTGTTGATATTTTATTTGTGCTTTTCTTTATTTATTGTACTATTAAACCAATTAATTATGACTTTGCAGTTGAAGAATTTATTGAACCTTGTAATTCAACAAATGTAACTGCAACATTTGATGAACTAAAAATGATGAAAAAGAGACTAGATGAATTTAGCTTTGTAAGTATATGCACATAAGACGTTGCAGTATCCTTTACCACAACAATTTTACAGGCGAAGAATTCTATTAAATTTATAGCTGGATATAATATATCAGCAAACACAAATGAATATTTAACAGATAAATATGCAAACTTGTCTACTAATTACGATGAATTAAGCCATCTATTTAATGAACAAAAAGAACTATATTTTAATTGTTACAAAGAAAATTTACTGGAAAAAAGCAAAAAGAATAGAGGATTTTTTATCTTTATTAAAGGGATTCTTGATGCCACTTTTTGTTATGGAATGCTTGTATTGCTGAAAAAAATCATACGTAATAAAAAATTGGATGAATTGGATGCTTTGATCAAAGAATTATCAAAGGAGTTTATTCAACAATGTGAAAGCTGGGAAAAGCTGACAACAACACACTCTAATCATTTAAATGCAGATTTTATATCAGAGTACATAAAAACTAGATCCGATAAGTTAGCGAAATTAAGATTATCACATACTGAAGTGTTGAATTTGTCCGATAAAACAAAAACGATATATGGCATTACTATATGGACACACAACGGTTGTGCTCTGTTTAACTTTGCTTTGTATTTTTTTGTTTCTCCATTTATTTCAAAAGATCTAATTCAAAAGTTTTTGTCATAATTTATATTACTACCTCTTCTTTTATTTCATTGTATTTGTTTAAAAGAGTACAAATTTTTCCAGAAAGCTGGGAAAAGCTGACAACAACACACTAATCATTTAATACTGCATATTGCTTCTCAAGGATAAATATTTTACTGATCTCATATTCTTTAAATTTGTAGCTTTAATTTTTTATGAGAAAAAAGCATTAATAACAAACAAACAATAAATTAATCAACAATTAATGCTACAGTATACCCACTTTTTCTTCCAGCTTGATTTCTTTCAGTTTGGCAGAAATATTTGGTAATCATCGACTGCTTGAATTTCTTGAACCATTCTTTCAACATTATAACAAATATCTCCATTTACTTCAAGCTTCTTTTTACGATAATATATGTAATTTTTAAGTTGATCGACAGTTGGTTTTGGTTCATCAGGCATTTCATTTTGTAGTGCAGTCAAGACAATACCAGGAGTTACTCTTTCATTTTCCAATAAGAGATCATTAATAAATTTCTTTACTTGCTTTGACATTCCATTTTTTCGATCATCTTCAGCATCAACATGATTATGATCACATTCTGTTCTATTGATGTTATACTTCATATCTTCTGTAATAGTTGCTTTCCATCGATATGAGCAACCATCTGTTTTACAAATGAAATAAACATGTTCACCTCTCTTCTCTTTGCTAAAAAAGGTTTTTTAAACGTATGATAATATACGACAATACTTACCATTTGAGTCCAGCAATTGATGCTCTTTGCTTAAGATCTTCCAGTGATTCAGCAACTTCAAGAAATTCATATTTAGCATTTTTTCCACGCATTTTCTTTGCAGATGCATTTGCAGGTGGTACTTTAACAGCAAAATATTCAGAGATATTTGGATAATCTACGGAATAAGAGCATACATCCATTATATCAACAACAGGTGAAGAGCTTTCAACATTAACATAATAATTTGAAGATGTTTGTGGTTGTTCATCTTCTTCATTAGAATCTTCTCTCACTTCATGTTTTTTCTTATAATACTTTACGTAATTTCTTATTTGATCAACAGATGGTTTAGGTACATCAGGCATTTCCTTTTGAAGTGCAGTTAATACAGTACCAGGATTCACTCGTTCATATTCTAATAATAGCTTATCAATAAATTCTTTTATTTGCTTTGGCATTCCATTTTTCCGATCATCTTTATCATGGTTATGATCATGATCACATTCTGTTCTATGGATATTATATTTCAAATCTTCTGTAACAGTTGCTTTCCATCTATATGAGCAACCAGCTGTTCTACAGATATAATAAACATGTTCTCCACTTTTTTCCTTGCTAAAAGTGTTTTATATAAATTTGTGTTATGTACAAATATAACTTTACTTACAATTTAAGTCCAGCAGTTGTCGCTCTTTGTTTAAGATCTTTAAGCGATTCAGCAACTTCAAGAAATGCATACACAGCATTTTTTCCACGTTTTTTCTTTGTAGGTGGTGCTTCAACAGCATCATATTCAAAGATATTTGGATAATCTACGGATGAAGAGCATACATCCATTATATCAACAACAGGTGAAGAGCTTTCAGCATCATCATAACAAATATCTTCACTTAATTCAGGTTTTTTCTTACGGTAACGTATGTAATTCCTTATTTGATCAATATTTGGTTTTGGTACATCAGGAATTTCCTTTTGAAGTGCAGTTAATACAGAAGCAGGATTCACTCTTTCATTTTCTAATAATAGCTTATCAATAAGTTTCTTTACTTGCTTTGGCATTCCATTTTTTCGATCATCCTCACCATCAACATGATTATGATCACATTCTGTTCTGTTGATGTTATACTTCATATCTTCTGTAACAGTTGCTTTCCATCGATATGAGCAACCATCTGTTTTACAAATGAAATAGATATGTTCACCTCTTTTTTCCTTGCTAAAAACGTTTTTATAGATTTCTGCTAAATACGTATATAATGATACTTACCATTTCAGTTTAGCACTTGATGCTCTTTGTTTAAGATCTTCAAGTGATTCAGCAACTTCAAGAAATTCATATTTAGCATTCTTTCCACGCATTTTCTTTGCAGGTGGTGATTCAGGATCATCATATTCACCAATATCTGAATAATCAACAGCAGAAGAGCAAGCAGCCATTAAATCATAAATACAAAAAGCAGTAGCAAATTCAAAAAGACGAAGTTCTTTACCTTTGATAGAATCATGTTTGCCAAGCATATAATCTAAAGCAGCTTGAATTGTTCCAGCATCAACATTATCCAGCAAGATTCGAATAGGAAGTACAGTATTATTGTCTTTAAACATATCACAAAAAACTGATGAACATGTAGCTAAAATGCATCGATGAGTTGTAATTTCTGTTCCATCTGCATCAATAAGAATAACATCATGATAATCTTTATTTGCAAGCATTTCATATAATTTTGTTGCTTGATTTGAAATTGAAGGCGTTTGTTGTTGTTCATTTTCTCCATTAGAATTATCAGTTCCACGCATTATTAAAGAATTTAAATAAGTATTTGGAACTTCACGAATTTGTGGTACATGTGTACGACTTGGAGCTTCTTCAGCTAAAGATTCATTTACACTTTGTGCTATTTGATTTTCATTTAAACTTTGATAAATTGAATGGCGAGTTCTTTTTGGACGTGAACGATCATTATGAACTTCATTTATAGTATTTATCGAATCAACATTAGCCATGACTTGATATGATGGAAATAATAACAATCATAAAAAATAAAATCAAAAAATTTAATCACATCCCAAGCTATTCAACTTTTTTCTTAATGACTTGAAAATTTGTTTGTCAGTGGCATGTAGTGACATATTGCCAAGCATGCTCCAAACAACAAACGCTGGTGAAAACAAATCCGTATTTTACCATTGCATTATTTTTCTCCGTTTATTTTTATTTAAATTTAGATTGCTTTTAGCTATTAATATAATGTCAGTATTTTAAGAAAATAAATTTTTTTATTCATTATTAATACTCAAGATATGTTAATAAAGGAACGACAAATAGAAATAGTTGATGATAATACAAGCGATAGACGTAACATTTTGCTGTCGGCAGTAAAAGTTGGTTAATTTTCTATTACCATTACCACAAAATTTTAATCTCAGATATTACAATACACTTAATAAAGTAAAACACAGAAAAAATTATCTTTTTTTAACCTTACATGTATGGTCAGTTAAAATGATATTTCATGTTTTTAGCGTGCTGCCTATTATCACAAACTTCTTATCATTATAAGGAATATAATAATTCCTGTTGATATTTTGTTTGTGATATTTTTTGTTTATTGTACAATTAAACCGATTTCTAATGATTTTGCTGCTGAAGAATTTATTGAGCCGTGTAATTCAACAAATATTACTACAACATTTGAAGAAGTAAAAATGATGAAAAGTAGACTTGATGAATTTAGCTTTGTAAGTTTATTCACAGAAGATATTACAGTATCTTTTACCATAACAATTTTACAGGCAAAGAATTCTATTAACTTTGTAGCTGACTATAACATATCAGCTTATACAAATGCATATTTAACAGACAAATATGCAAACTTATCAACTAACAACGATGAACTAAGTCAAAACTTTTTTGAACAAAAAGAACTCTATTTTAATTGTTATAAAGAAAATTTGACGAAGAAATGTGAGCAAAGCAGAGCTGCAAAATTTTTGCTTAAATCAATCCTTGATACCGTTTTTTGCCTTGCAATGCTACCATTTTGGAAAAAAATTTGTCGAACTTTTGATTTTGAAGGCTTTATTCTTTTGTTCAAAGAATCATTAGCGGAGAGAATGCAACATTGGGAGAATGTTCAAAAACTAGCGGCAGCAGTACCTAATGTTTCAATAGCAGATGTTGAAAAACTAGCGGATACTGTAAAGAAATGTATAACTAGATATGATAGCCTAGAAGCAGCACACGATAAAACGTCAAAATTATTCACCGTAAACATCTCCAACTTAGGGTGAGGTTTCGGGTCCATATTTTGCCCATAGACTCCCCTACTATAAGCTAGTATTCAGGGCAAAACACAGTTGCGTAATCCTCATACTCTTCGTTTAATTGCTGGTCAAAGTTTATTATCACTTATATGCGGAACCATATAACCCATTTTCGACTATATATACACATCCATATATGACAAAAATCACTTATATGGTTGGCTATATAAGTTGGAAAAATGAAATATACACCCATCCATATAAACGTATTTTGTAATATATGGATGCATATATATAAGAGAAAACCGTTTATAGGGGTAGGCATATAAGTCATAATAAACTTTGACCAGCTATTAAACGAAGACTATGAGGATTACGCACCTGTATTTTGCCCTAAATACTAGCTTATAGTAAGGGAGTCTATGGGCAAAATATGGGCCCGAAACCTCACCCTAAGTTGGGGATGTTTACGGTCAGCAAAATAGACAAGACATATAAAAGCATTTTCTTGGTTCATAATATTTGTGCTATGATCAATTTGGCAGTGTACTTTCTCGTTTTAGCAAATATTTCTGACGACTTAACTAGAAAATTTCCACTTTAGGGTGCTCTTTTCAATCGAACTTAAATCTGTATATTTTCGCATTTAAGGTTTTTAAGTTTAAACTTGTACAAATTTTCAACGATCTTTGTGGTGTATTATTTACTCAGGAATAACTTTTTTTATTTATTGTAGTCTTTCATAGTCTTTATTATTATTATCAATAAAAGATCTTTTTGTGTTTCTCGAACATTAACAACTGGCTAGCAAAAACTCAAACAGCTATAAAAAAGAACCAACAATAAAAAAGCATAAAGATATCGATATAACGTTATTGTTTAAAAACCAAGAAAATCTACCGTTTCCCATTTAAAACTGCTTTGTTTTTTGACACACCAATTTTTCCGGTCTCAATAAGACCTGCACATTGCAAATTACAGTCTTCTATTTTCCAGCAGATGTGTAGATAAAAATAAAAATCTTTTTACTATTATTCATAAATTATTGTTTTGATTATTGTTGAAGCATTTATTAATAGTTAGTAAATTTGCATAAAACTGTAATAAGAAAAATAAAATTTATTATTGTATGTCTGCCCATTATCAATTAAACCACAATTCATCCCCAGAGCTTAAATTAAACAACGATGATGTTAATAAAGTAACAAATAATCTTCTAAATAGTAATGATAATGATAATGAAGTAAACGAAACTGAGCCAAAAGTTATGGTTCAAGAAGTAAGCCGATTATAATAGTTCTAATTTGTTTTACAATAATTTCTAGGAGAACATTCCCAGAGAAATAGTAGTTTTAATTCTTGTTACTGCAGGCATTATGTTCAGTTTTTTGACATACAAAGCTTACCATGCCTGGCATCCTTCTTTCTTTAATCCAGATGGATATTTAGAGCCTTGTAATGTTACAGATGCTATTACTGTTATTGAACTTAAAGAAATGAAAGAAAAAATTGCAAATATTGAAAAGGTAAAATTCTATTTAGCCGACTATATAATTAGCTTAAATGAATTCTTTCGTTTATAACTCACATGTATGCAGATTTTTAATTTATAGGAATATAATGTACTTTATCATAAACCTCAACAAGATCTAACACCAGATGATGTAAAACTAGCTGAAAAACTATCAAACATTTACGTCAGCATGGCAGAGCGTTACAATATTCAACGAGAAATTCGTCTAAACTGTTATAAAGAAAATTTATATCCAAAAGTTTGCACTGAATTTACTGCTGTTCTTGGCTGCCATTTATTTGCAGAAGCATATTTTACTGTTCTTTTATTTCACTATGCTTCCAAGCATGGCATGCTTAAACGTATAATATTTTTTCCAACTCAAGGTTATAATTACGTCTTTTTCATCGCTTGGGGTACTTGTTTTTTTATGGAAATTTTTGGGTATGATACTTGTCGTGTTTCTGAGGCATACGTTAAAAAATTTCCACTGTAATTTTAAGCTTTACAATTATTGTTGGTTTTAAGGTAGTGTCAATCTTTAATTTGTACAAATTGATTTGCCACTGATATCTCAGGTATTCATTTACTGTCTTCCTCTACCTCTATTAAAACCTTTGTTTGTTTTTAACTTTCAACTAGTTAGTGTATGTAAACAGATGTTTTCAGTTATCATTGCCAGAATTTTGTCTTTCTACTTTAATTTAACTGCATTTGAATAGTTTTTATTTAATAAATTTCATTGTTTTTGTTTCATAAAATTTTTGTTTATGGGATCGTCCAGATCCGACGTCGGCATTTTTAAGGGTGGATGGGGTTAATCAAAATACGACATAAATTGACGACAATGGGTGGATGGGTGTTTACAAAAAACGACGTCGACATTATTTGTCAGTTATGTCTTTTTTTATTAGATAAATCTTAGTTGGCGTTCTAAAAAGCCGAATTATCCCATCGCAAAAGTCAAGTGTGTACAGTAGCCGATTATTATCTCTTGGACAGTGAATCAATCAGGTGATGAAGAAACATTTCTTCTATATAGAGGACGATAACAATGATCTAAGTGGTTTACCACTAATCGATGTTTCATATGATCCATTTGCTTACATAAATGTTTTCGAAAATCTTGCAATTTTTTTTTTAATAAAATTTTTTAAAAATGCGACGATTTTGCTGATGTTATGGGTGGATGGGTTTGAACGATATCCGACGACATGCCGATTTAAGGGTGCCTGGGGAAAAAATTTTTGATTGTTTGACGACGTCGGATCTGGACGATCCCTATGAGCATCATTCCCTCAAATTTCTTAGGTACTTTTTTAAATGTCTTTCTACCTCTTCAGCATTTACTATTTTATTACGTTTAATAAACAATTTTAAAAATGCTTTAAAATAATAATGTATAACATGACATTAGTACTTTTCTTTACCTACAGTAGCTTTTATGCTAGAGAACATATAAATAAATGAATTTTCAGCATCTTGCGTTGTAAATTTTAATGCTAAACATAAATCACAGTTTTATCATTATTAATTTGTTGAAACAAATGATTACTTAATTTGTCATCGAAATTGCCATTTCATGCATTGCAGTTGTGGTGATATATTTTAATAAAACTTTTTTCATTTTTAATCATCTATTGAATCAACAAAAAACTAGCACTAAATCGGCGAGTTTTTTGTTGCAAGTTGCAAGCGGTTGGAAAAAGCACTGCCAAAGGGATGCGCTTAAAAAACATACCACAAGACTGCTAGCTTCTTTATTGATCCACTTTTTACTTTGCTTTTTTTATAAGCATTTTGTTTCTAAATTTTCAATATATTTGTGTTAAAAAAGAATGTCATCGTTTTATAAATCAAATTTAATGGATAGTTATGATACTTTATTAATTCCACCAGAAGATGTTCAGAAAAAAGAAGAAAATAATGATAAAAGTGAAGTAAATGTTGAAACATCAAAATCTCCAGTAACAAATGTAAGTTAAATGTTGGAAATTTATATTTTTCTGTTTTGAATGAACATTTCTTAAATTTAAATATTTACTGTAATTTAAAATACCACAAAATTTCAAATTCCTTTTGGTTCGCAAATAAAATAGAGGCAATTATTTATTTCATGGAAAAATAGTAACCAATTTCGTTTTTTCTTCACAGTTACTATCTTTTTTCAGGTCAGAAAGTAACCATGACTTTTTATTTTGGAAAGTTTTGCTATTATTAAAAAATGGAAAAAGCTGCTCTGGCGAAAAAGAGTAAATTTTAGCTGAACGCCCAAAATGAGCCTGAAACTTCTTTAAAACCCATATTACTGTAATAATTTTCAGATTGTTGATTATCCCTATAAAAGTACTATTAAAAAATGTCATCTATTAATAACGATGCTAATTATTATTTTTACAATCTATTGGTTTTATGTTACAACTCCAGAAAATAATCATTTTGACGACAATGAGAAATATCTTTATAATTGTGGTAATGCAACAAATGTAATGTCATTGGATAAAGTTGAAGAAATCAAACATAAACTGGATGAAATTCGTTCTGTAAGCATTTATTTGATAGATATTGTAACAGAAAAGTTTTTTCAAATAATGCATTTTTTTTTACAAATTTTCAGGAACGATATTCCATCAACACTGTAGCCAGCTACAATATTTCCAGCTTAACAAACACTTTTTTGACCCAAAAACTTGCCAACCTCACCGCTACTTCAAACAGCCTCAAACAACAATTCTTACAACAACAAGAAATTCGATTCCTTTGTTACAAAGAAAATCTTGAAAAGAAATGTGAAGAAGAAAGTTACGAAAAATCATTTGAAAAATGGGAATTTGGATTTTTTATTTATATTAGCAATGTCACATTTCTTCTCGGTGTCACTTTTTGCTGTATTTCAAAAGCACGAAAATGTAATCTATCCCCTGAACAACAAAAAGGATGTGATGGAGCTTTTGCTATTTCCAAATTGATAATATATCATCACTTTAGTATTGCATTAATCTTGTTATCTTTATCTTATTTATTTTCGTGTGATGTTGAACGTGAACTTGGAAAATTTTCGATGTAATTTGTTTAAGTTTTGCATTATTTGTATTGTTGTATTCTGTTACGACGAAACATAACAAGAGAGATAGTTTATTGACGACTTCACATGATGGAGATGAATGATACAAACGACAACAAAATACAACACAAACAGAGATTATATAGAAAAAATGAGGTTGCTAAACAAAAGAGATATGTTAATTTCTTTCATTCTTTCTTCCTTCGCGATTCTTCGCGACATATTCAAATTATATTCGTGATATTTTATTTGTTATAAAAATAATAGTCCATAGCAAAATAAAGTTGTGAAATGATAATGTTTAAAAAACAACAATACATTTTTTATAAAACAAGGTTGACAAAATAAGCATTCCCAAATTTTTTAGAGATCTTGTTTTTTTTCTCTACAACAGTGGTGAGCTATTTTGCTGCTGTTATTAGATGTACCTAAAAAACAGAAAAGTCAGCAGACGTGCGACACTTGAAGTATGCCTTATAACTCCTGCTTGGTTCACTAATCTCCAAATGATTGAATGTATCTGAGTTTAACTGGGTCTTAGGTCATCTTTAAGCAGTATTTGAAAACATTGATTTTTGTACTTTTTTTTGGTTGCTGTTGCATTAACTTCTACAATGAATTTCTGTTATATTTGTTTTACAAGAAATCACCATTTTAAGGATTGCATTTATGCAGGTAGATGAACTTTGGTTTATCATTTTTTAAAACAACTTAGATTTTTAGTACCAAGCATTTTTCTTCCAAATATTGATCAAATTCTATTTACACGATTTGTTGAAACATTGATAATTGAAGAAAAACGGTTTCTGATATTTACATATCCAAGTATTTTTAATGAACTCTCAATCAAACCAATCAAAGTTTTGCGTAGAAAAATAATCAATTTTTCTAATTTGCCATCCTTTTTGAAATTGGATTTGATTGTTGCAGATAAAGCCTACGTTTACAACAGTTCTTTTCGATCTTTGATATCGAGAACAGCATTTCGTATTCAACATTTAGAGATTATTTCATCGAACGAAGCTGCCCGCTTGAAACTATCTTCCAATGAATTATTTCTTCTTTTGACGTTTAAAGCAAAGGCGTTTAGATGTGTAAATGTTAATTTTGAGCCAAAAGTTATTTTTCGTCAAATTGTTGAAGCTGCTCCAATTCTAAAAAAAATTGATATTCATCAAACCGATATTGAAGTGAACAATGAATGGGTGGATTTGCTTGACAACTTACGAAATTTGCAGATTGTTTCTTTTGCCATCAATGATTTAAATATTAGTGTTGAAGATTTAGCAGCTTTAATTCAAGTAAAAATTTTTTAAAAATCTTTTATGGATGCACGTGTATTGTGTTACTATCACAGTAACACATTTTCGACGATAAATCTCAATTTCGTGTTACTATCACAGTAACACATTTTCGACGATAAATCTCAATTTCGTGTTACTATCACAGTAACACATTTTCGACGATAAATCTCATTTTTGTGTTACTATCACAGTAACACATTTTCGACGATAAATCTCAATTTCGTGTTACTATCACAGTAACACATTTTCGTCGATAAATCTCAATTTCGTGTTACTATCACAGTAACACATTTTCGACGATAAATCTCAATTTCGTGTTACTATCACAGTAACACATTTTTGACGATAAATCTCATTTTTGTGTTACTATCACAGTAACACATTTTTGACGATAAATCTCATTTTTGTGTTACTATCACAGTAACACATTTTCGACGATAAATCTCAATTTCGTGTTACTATCACAGTAACACATTTTTGACGATAAATCTCAATTTCGTGTTACTATCACAGTAACACATTTTCGACGATAAATCTCAATTTCGTGTTACTATCACAGTAACACATTTTCGACGATAAATCTCAATTTCGTGTTACTATCACAGTAACACATTTTCGACGATAAATCTCATTTTTGTGTTACTCTCACAGTAACACATTTTCGACGATAAATCTCATTTTTGTGTTACTCTCACAGTAAAAAGTTCATTTTTTTCCTTCTTTGGGCATTTTCCAAACAACCTCATTGTTTGGATGCTGCGATATCCTAAAAATACATTTTTTCAGAAGAAGAAAAGCCATTTCATGATTGATATTTATCTTATTCCACCTACAGATAAAGACATTTTTGATGAAGATACAGCTTTTAAAGCCATTCAAAATCAATTATTATCTCATTTCTTTTATGACCGAATTAATGATTGGCCCAGCCCTCTACGAATTTGCTATAAATATGATAGTGTTCCTCCTGGGTTTTTTAAGTTTAGACATTTTAAACTTTGGGAACATTAAAAACATTTGAAGTGTGACTTTGAAATGATTACTTTGTATTATTTATTTCGTATATTTGACATTTACATAGACAATTTTATTGTCTTTATCTAAACACAAAATTTTTTTGAAGAAAAAGAGACCTTTTTGTTTTTGCTATAATTAATTTTTTTATTATTTCTTTAATTAAAAAAGGATGATTTTTTATTATCATTTAACGAAAGGTTATAAATCAACAGTCGAAATTTGTTTTTCACTGCCGTAAATTTCTTATTGTTTTTCTACCTCTTTTTTCTACATCTTACTGTTTTAATTTTTAAAAATACGTTTCTACAAAATAAAGTAATTTTAAATAATTAATTTCTTCTTGATAAATGAAAAAGCTTCGTTTATACCAATAGTAGGTAAAGTAACTTTAAAAAGTTTAGATATTATTATTTTATTATTTATTCTATATGCCCGATCACATGCTGATAAAATACAAAATAAATTATGTACAAAGTAAAAAAAATACAGTGAAGTAGTATAAAATTAAAAACCTATAAAATTTATTTTGAAAATTTATTTTGTTACTGTCAAATAGACAAGGAAGTCAGCAAAGGGGGGGGGGGACACGAGGGGCACGTGTCCCCCCCCCGAAATTAGAAAATTCTTTTGATCTTTTTGTCGCCTTGTAAAAAGCGGCAAAAGATCAAAGGCGAGCCCCCACCGAAATGATTGTGCCCCCTCAAAAAAAAATCCTGCTGACGTCCTTGCAAATAGAGATGCATGCTCTTTTAAGCTTGTGTTCCTCGCATAAAAATTCGGATAGTCTTGCTGCAAATGTGCCATTGACACAGAAACAAATTGCGACAATTTTGTTGTTTACTTTTGTCATGTTTGCATATGACACGACCAACATAGTAACATAGGTCAATGATAGAAGACTAGAAAAGCTATTTCTAGTCACCATCAGCATTGATCTGCAAATTATTTTCGATTTTTTCTCTGTGTCATAAAAGAGCTATAGATTTTGCTAGTTTAAAAATGCCATTGGACTTGCAGATTTCAAGCTCATATCTACCTTTAACAGGCACAGAAAAACCAAAAATTATTTTTAAAAAATATTCAACAAAAGATGTCATTGTTGCAGCAGCTGACTTGACTTTAGAAGTAGTTTTTGTAAAAATTTATTTATCATAAATTTACATAATTTTTAGGATATTTGTTTAATTAAGATGAATGTTTCGATAGGTATTTATATCCTTATTGCTCTTGGGGGCATTTTTTTGTTGCAACACCTTTATTCTCTTCAACAATGTATCCATATGAATATCTTCAGCCATGCAACAGACCTGATATAATTTCAATGGAAGATTTTTATGAAATGAAAAAGCTAATTGATAACACTCAAGCAGTAAGTTAACATAAAAAAATGAATACCGGGTGATCCAAGTAAAAACAAAATTTTTCTTTTGAAGCTTTGGATTTTGGGATATTTCTAGAACGAAGATCACTGATCAGTGATGATCTTTCACTGATCCATACCAAAGCACAGGTTTGATCGGCTAAGCCTGTGCTTTAGCATAGCTACACTTGCAACACTTTTTTTTTCTCTAAATTTATGCATAATTTTTTAAGAAACTGGAGATTAGTAAAAATGCCACCGACATCAATTCATCTTTAACACATACACTGTTACAAAAACATTACCAAAATATTACTGAACATTTCAATTACCAAAAAGAATTACGCCTTGATTGTTATACAAAAAATATTTTGCATTTTCAATTCAAAAAACGTTTAATTTTTTGCATTACTTATCTTTTTGTTATATCTGTACCGTTTTTGGTTGTTTGTTATTATATTCAAAAAGCTAAAAAGCTTAATTTATCTCCTCGAGGATTAGAGAGTTTTAAAAACTTCATTTACATGTTTTGTGCCAGTTCCTTTGCCCTTTTAATTATGATAATATTAGTTGGTCATATGATGTTCAAGGACTTATCTGATATTTTTATTGCGTATTCTGCTAAAACGTTTCCATTGTAATGGTTTTTCTATAAACATTTTAACGTGTATCTTTTTTCTTTCTGTGCTTCGTGTTGTGTTAGGTTTACGAATGTACAATATGTTTTTTTCTAGAATAAATAAAAAAAATCTTGCGAGATTCGACAGAGGCCTTGCAAAAACAAAAGAATAAAATTTTGAACCTGAAAAAAATCAAAATCAAAGAAAGTTTTGACTGAAAAAAATGGCTCAGAAAATAAGAAACTTCTATTTCTTGACTTAAAAAACGCGTTATTACCATTTCAAAAATATATCTTTTCCCTTTCTTTCTCGTAGAATAGGAGGGGGATAAAAGTTCCCTGTTTTTCCAGTATGCTAATTTTTAGCATGTTGCAATACGTAGTCTTCAGCAGCAGCTGACCACTGAAACTATGTTGCTAACAAATGTTTGATTTTTTATTTAATCTTTATAAAAATTATTTATTACTATAACTTTTACTTACTTGACTAACAATGAAGCTAATGTAACCTACAATGTGACTGTACTTTTCTTATATTAAAAAGCATGGCTTTAAATTTGCATAATTATTCAATTATTGATAACAAAAGAATTCCTATTATCCCGGCAAATACAACTGAAGTATCTACTGATCCAGAAGCTGCTGTTGTAAATGGCAAAGACAAACAAACTGCTAATGAAGAACCAAAAGTAAATTTTATTGCATTTTTCTTTTAATATATGCTAATTTGTTAGTTTTAGAATCCATACCAATTACGCATAATAATACTTTTTGCATTACTTGGACTGCTATTTTTCTCGCTTCAACGTTATGAAAGAAAGAAAGTTATAAAATTTGATGCAAAAGTTTATCTAGAACCCTGCAATGCTACAGATATTTTGCCTTTACTTGAAATGTATATATTTAGAACTCAAATGTTAGACATCGAAAAAGTAAGTATTATCAAAAAAGATTTCTAATTTTATTATCTAATTTATAGCAGATAAATAACACATGGAAGGATTATCACTACGATATGCCAGAAAATGTGGAAAACCAGCTAATACAAAATCGTATAAAACTTAAAAGTGAACTTAATGGGATTAAGCCTTATTATTTACCACAAAAAGAAATTCGTCTTAAATGTTTTAAAGAAAATTTATGGTCATTGGCATGTGGTGAATTTGATCTTTATGTTAATGGTCATTTTGGCTTCGCTTTGTTATTACTTTCTATATCAGTAAGATATATGATATTAGCTAGATCCAAACATCATGTATCATATAAAGAAATAATATTAAGTTTTTGCCAAGTTGGAATATTCTTTGTATATGGTGTACAACTGGCAATATATTTCTATGAATATTATGTATCATGTGAAGTAGGAGAACGGTATCTTAAAAAATTTCCGTTATAGCTAGCAAGTTTTATCGTTACTAGAATTTTGTTTATCACAACTTATGCAACTTTTATAACTGTTTTCAACAAATACTGTGAATTGCACTTAAAATGTCAGGGTGAACCTTTTTTTTGTACAAATGTTTTTGTTTGTCTTTGTATTGCATAATAAAAATTTTTAACCAAAGGTACTTTTAAAACCAAATCCTTCAAAAATTTGTCATCTTAAGGGTATGAATTCTTTAACACAAAAATCGGGCTTACAAGGAAGCAATCAGTTATTTGTGAAGGCCATTTGTAGTCCCACCAACAAAAAGAAAACACTGCGGAAGGAAAAAACTATTTTTGATCACCTTTTAATTTTTTTGATAACAAAAGAAAAAAAAGGATAATCATGTTGCCGGTTTATAAAAAAGTGTTATAAATGCATTTAGTCTTTAGAGAGCTTTTTCTCTTCCTCGATCCTCTTTCTTTTGTTTAACGAAAGAGAAGAGAGGATAGAGGTCACTTAGTTTTCGCAAAATGCAAATTTTGGCTGACCACGTTGCTAGGTAAACATTACTGCAACCGTTTACAAGAATCAATAAGCATAATAAAAATATTTTCTGCTTGCTTGTATTTAACAATTTTTGCTTGTAAAAGGAATTTTACCGAAATATCGTTAAAACATCAATGTAGTTATTTTAACACATCCTCAAAATTTGTAGCTATTATTTCTTGTGATATAAATATTATGTATTCTAATCAAAACATGGTACAAAATTTGTACAATGAATCAACAGCTAATTTCAATAAACTTCCTCTTACTTCATCGAACATAATTGAATCAAAGGAAAAATTGCCTAGCATTACTGTAATCAACAATCTACCAAACAATGTTGAAAATGTAGAAATTGAAGAAGAAAATGTAAGTTTAAAGTAACAGTATTTTGCTTAAAAATATGATGTATTTTTTTAGAATCCATATAAATGGCATATAATAATTCCTCTTATGTCAATTAATTTACTTTACTTTTCTCTTCAATATTATGAAGATCATAAAGTTATAAAATTTAATCCAGAAGAATATTTGGAGCCATGTAATGCAACAATTATTTGGCCTTTAAATGTAACACTATTATATAAAGAACAGATGAATTTCATCGAAAAGGTAATTTTAGCATTTTTTACCTTGGATAGAAAAGAGGGGAACTAAAAATTATGTTTTTGCTTTTTTGATTACTATAGAGAATGCACAAATCCAAAAGGTTATTTTCTAGGAAATTAATGAAACTTATAAAGCTTACTACCCTGGCATGCCAATTTATTACCAAGATTATTTAATGTTCAAACGTATAAATCTTACCACTGTTCTTGATGAAATAATTCCTCAGTATTATCCACAAAGAAATCTACGATTAAAATGCTTTAAAGAAAATTTGTGGTCATTAGCATGTGGGCAATTCGATCCTGTAATCAATCTTCATTTTGCTATAGCTTTGCTGTTGCTTTCAATATCCATTCAATATATAATAAAAGCGAGAATTAAACATAGTGTATCTGCAAAAGAAATACTTTTAACTGTTTCCCATTTTAGTTTTAGTTTGGCATTTAGTTTACAGTTCTTGGTAGACCTCATCAAATATTATATGGGGAAATGTGAAGCTGGAGAACGTTATATTGAAAAATTTCCATTGTAAATATGTACAACTACATTGCGAGTTTTTTAGTTATTAATGTATCAATTATTTTGTGATATTAGTTTGCATGTACTATAGCTTGTAAGGCATGTGGAAAACTTTTATGTACAAAAAAATTTTTCCATAAGACTTTCATTTAAAAAATAAAACAATTCTTACACTCTTTTTTGTGACCAACAAAACATTTGCATATATTTTTTAACGAAGAAAAAGAAAGAAAATGTAAAATAATAGGTTAAACTCCTGGTTCTCGGCATCAAAAATCCAGCAGCACAATGAATAATGAATATGCCAATGTGATTTTACAAAAATAGGTGTGTGCCACATTTGTTTTATTGATTAAGGTTTATTCGTTTGTACCTCGACAATTTTTATTTTGCTCTGTTTTTACCACAAAAATGTCATCATCGAATGGTTCAAATTTAATTGATGCTGATGGCTTATTACTCACATTAAGAAAAAATCATTTTACAAAAGAGAAAGATAACTTAAAAACTGGAGTACATATTGGAGAACATAAAGCTGCTGAAAATGCAAGTCTTTCTGCAAAAAAATGTAAGTTGAACCTAACATATCTTTCTGAGTTAGAGTTTTACTATGTTTTATAAACTGACATTGCTTTTTTTACTGCAACACAAATTTTTCTTGTTTCGAAAAATAAGTATTTTAGTAATTTTTTAGCACCATTATCCGTATCTGTATGTAATAAGAGTAGTGCAGTATATGATCATCATTGCTGGCTTTGCTTTTGTACTTTACTGGACTATTGCTATATTACCAATGCTAGAGCGCCGCGGTGTGCGCCGTGGATATGATGGAGGAAAAATTATTCCTGAAAAATTTCTTGATCCATGCAACACAACAAATGTTATGCCATTGAATGAAGTAGAAAAAATACGAAATGAGATTATTAAAATCGGTATCGTAAGTGTTTTTAAGAATGCATAACTATAATGATTTGGGACTGTCTAGAAATTACGGAATTTTTTTTCGTACAGGGTGGTCCATTATTATTGCAACTCGTTTTTTGGACGGCAAATCGTTCCCTTTTGCTTATGTGAGCTGATATTTTCAGTTATGGGTCATAAATGACAGGAGCATCTTTTGCATGTAAAATTTTGGCATTTCGGAACACAACGCCAAATGGCGCCAAATTCAAATTTGACCTCGAACCAGCACAAACTTAGCATATATTATGAAAATCTAGACTCTCCTACACATAATGGTCGAAAAATCATGCCTCTAGCTTCAAATCTGACAAAATGGCAGCCATTTAAAGATTTATTTGTAATGAAAAAAAACAAAAAATTCAAAAAAATTTTTTTTCGTTTTTTCAACAAAAAATTCACTTTTTCAGTTGGCTGCCATTTTGTCATTTTTGAAGCTAGAGGCATGATTTTTCGACCATTATGTGTAGGAGAGTCTAGATTTTCATAATATATGCTAAGTTTGTGCTGGTTCGAGGTCAAATTTGTAGAGTTATTGTTATATTCCATATTGTTATTTTCGGATATTCTATTGTTTTTTGGTTTTTGATTTCTCAATGTGATATTGAAGAAAATCTTAAAAAATTTCCTATGTAATTTATTTGTTTCACTTTGATGATATTATTGTTTACATTATTTTTTTCTTAATAACTTTTAACATAAATTTGTTCCAATTGTTATATTTTTATAATAAAATCAATCTTGTTTACTACTATAGCAATAAAATCAGAACAAATAATAATCATCGTGATGAATACAGATAGACTCTAATAATAGCATAAATCAAAATTCAAACACTATTATTTATGTTGTAATAGACAACCACAATAATTTAATAAAGAGTAGTTGGTTGAAAGTATTTGCTGCAATCATTGCTATTTTTTGTTGTACGAATGAATGGACAATTCTAAAAATTAATTTTTAAAATTCTTTTTTTTTATTTTTTTGCCTTAAATTAATGCCTTACTGGATCAGGACAATTGAGATCAAAATCGTAATCAGAAAGATTTGTCTTTGTTGCTTTTTGTCCAACAGGTTGTAGAATATTATTCCATAAAAGTTTTGATACAACTGCGTGACCAAATTGTGAAAAATGGAAGCAATCACCAGCAAAGAAATCAAGGTCAATATCTCCATTAGCCTAAAATAAGGGTTATTAAAAGTTGTCAGGGAAACATGGGTTTGTAGAATAAAACGAGAATAAGGAAAACAATGTATTTGAGTGATATTGTAATAATCATCTTACCAATTCAGGTGGAATAATGTCATCTGAAAAGAATATTATTATTTAATTTAAGAAAAATTCATGACAGAAATTCTCAAAAACCTGACAATTTTTATCCAAAAAAACGAACCTTCAAAGAAGGGTTGAATAACTAAACTAAAATCATCTTTGGTATCAAAAACACCTTTATCTTGAAGATCTTGTTCAGCTTTCATATATCCAATACAAACATCAGAAATTTGTTGATCAGTAAATTGAGCATCTGATTCACATGGGCATTCAAAAACTAAAATAGAGCAACTTCAAAAGGCTCAAAGATCTTTTATGAAAGAATTTTTTTAATTAGATTATTATTTATAAAAAAAAGAAAGTAGTAAAAGAAATTGTTTAAAACAATTTCTGTTACTATCACTCATTTATCCCCGCAAAACTCTTTTTGCATTTTTTAGAGCAACTTTAATTTGCAAAAATAAAGTTTTAAAATTAATCCCAAAATAAATAGCTCAAACAAAAAGAGGATTAATAACCAAGAAAAGAAAAAGAAAATGTTTCGGATAACGACTTTTCTATAAAAAATTTCCATGTGCAGAATCGAAAAATCTGTTTTACAAAAAAATTCTTATACTATATATTTCTGTCACTTATTAGAGATCAATTTTTGTCTGACAATCCAAAGAAAAGCCCAATGTTCAAGTCAGAAGATAACTGGAAACTTTGGTGGTATATCCTGTTAAATATTCATCATCAACCGTACCATGTAATCCTTGACAAAAACCTTGTCCATGATCAACCATTCTCAACATTTTCATATTAAACATTCCAGTTAAAGAGACAAGAGTCCTTGGTAAATGATCATATAAAATTTGAATAGTTTTTTGAATATTTGAACCAAATTGTGGAGGTGAGTGAGGACCAGAGGCATTTTGAAGTTGATCTTGACATTCTGCACAAATATCATTAGCTCCAATAAAAATATTCACAAGTTTCCAATCATTATCTAAATCAATTTCTTGATGGGTTTGCATCAACTGAACAAGTTGTCGAGCTTGATTTAGAAGATCACTGGATTCTGCACCAGGAAATCCAAGATTTAAATGTGCTTTTTCCCATACATCTGATGAACTGATTCCATTTGCAAAACCAAAAAGGGTTGGATTGAATTTTCTGAGAATATCTAAAAACAAAAAGGTTATGAATTTGAAAAAAAAAGATTATTTTGGCAAATTTGCATATTCTCTAGTAAAAGCAAACAAGAGTAACACAAAAAGCCTTGTTTTTAAAAAAATTTTATTACTATCATTACTTTTTTAATGGTAGGTGTTTTTTACATTTTTGATAGTTACAAATTTTCTAAGAGTAAAATTTCATCGTTGCACTCTTTCTTCAAAAAATCGCTTATATATAAAAATAATAGTAACAACAAAAAATTAAAAACAAAATATTTTGTTTACTATCTTTGTATTAAAATTTGCATGCACGAAAATTCGTAATATTTTAACTTTGGTTATTAAAGCAATAATTTTCCAGAGCCTTGCTTTAGCTTCATTTAACAAAATTCAATTTAAAATCGTTACTTACTTGGAATTGTGACATGCTCATCAATGCCTTTATCACCGCCACCTTGGAAAGCTAATCCACGATATTGCAAAAGAATTGCGACAGCGTCTTCTTTTGGAGCTCCTGCACCATTTGCAGCCTAATAATGTAAACTAATAATGACCTATAAATTGTAAAACTCAAACCGTCAAAGAATCTCCTAAAGCTGCAACAACTTTAATATCTGCAGGTCGTAAAGCGTGTACTGAAGTGGGTACGCTTGAACTTGGAGACATCAACCCAGGGCAATTAAAGTTTGGAGCTCCCATATCTTTTAAGCAACATCCTAAACCAAAGATAATGGTGAGAAAAAACAAGCCTAAAATTCATTTATTTTCTTCAATCATCAAAAACAATTAAAAGGAAAATACCAAGGACCCAACCAGTCGTCATTGCTGTTTAAAATTTTAATGATAATGAAAGTGGAAAAAACATTTTTTTGGAGTTTAATTCAACATTATCATTTTTAATCAATTTGATTTTTTATTACCTTTTTTTGAATAATTATCAAAAAATCCAAGGCGTTAAACTATACATATTTTTTTATTGCATCCGTAACAAGAAATGATGTTTTCACAAAAGAAAATAACAAAAAAATAGACAATAAAAATGTAAGAAATTTTTTGGGAGTTTTATTCATCGAAAAATAAAAACTGAAAATTATACATAAACATAATTTACCAACTTTAATTTACTTATTTCTTCTTCTTTCAGCAATAATTTCAAATAAAGTTCCATCATAAGATGCTTGAATATCTTTGGCATTAAGCTTATAATCATTTGCAATCCAAAGAAAAACCCATTCAGCTTTAGATGCCGTTCCACCAACAGGGTCAAAACCATGCTTGAAAGATTCTGATAACTTTAGCGCTTCGCCCATAGTTGTAATAACATCTTTTCCGGCTGTAACTTCTCGAATAGCATCTTGAAATTGATTAAATTTTTTGAGATTAATTGTTCCATCAGTGTTATAGGTTTCAGAATCGGAGGTATGCTTTCCTTTATGAATATTTTTAATATAAATTGGAAGAGTTGGATTTGGAATTTTGGAGTCTTGAGTTGGATATGAAAGAAATAAATTGATTACAAATGCTGACAGCGCAGAAGTGATAACGCCAAATCCTAAATCTCGAAAACCTTTATATGTCTCCCATGGCATTACAATTCCATCATCATTTTGATCAAAAAATTTTACATGTTTTTGAAGGGCTGTTTTATCAGTATTTTGTTGCTGAAGAGGAGTTTTATCCATGGTACTTGAAGAATAATTGTTTATTATTGAATATGTATTGTATGATGATGGTTGTTTCACAAACTTCAGATACAAAAAGGAGCGAATGATTCTTTTTCTAAAAATTTTTTATTTAAGTAAAGTTTGTTGAAACGAAATTTGGCTAATAATTTTTTGGCATTAAAACTATCACAACAAAAGATGAAAGAAATAAAAGGGAACTTTTAGGATAAAAATTTCCCATTCTGATCACGCACTTTTTTGAAAGAAAATAGTAACTAAAACACTACATTTTTGTTTTTGCCGTTATTATCCTTTTTATTGAATGATGGTTTTTCTTAAAATAACAATAATAACAAATTATGTTTTCAAAATATTTTTTGTTTTTCACAAAAATGCCAAAAATTGCTCAAGTAAAAAAGCGATAATAATGATGAAGTTTCTGTTGAAGTCTCCTCATTGCTGGCGGCTCTAGAAAAACTGTACTAAAACGGAAAAACCACCAGCACTAAATAAAACATAAATAATTGAAAGCCAAAAGAAAAACAAGGATTTTAATGGGATTAAACGACGAATTACTATCAGTAAAACAAAAAACGGCAAGATTTTCCAGAAAAATGCGTATTAAAAAAAGAAGCTATTATAGTAAATTTTTAGTGAGTATCAGTTTTAGTTATTTCAACCAACTATGACTATTATTTTATAAGCAATAACAACAACAAAAAAATTAAATATTAGAGATGAAATAAAGAAAAAAGGAGAAAAAAGAGGTAAACAAAAAACAGGCGTTCTTTCTGACTGACAAACAAATAAATGCAAAAAAATGATGAACAAACGACAAAAATGTAAAAAGTGAAAGGGGAACTGAAAAAAATATGTGGACAAACTTTGCTCGATTGTAGGAGATACAAAATACAAACAACATCCAATAGCTTTAAAGACTGATTTGATAATCTTAAAGCAGCTCCGTTTTTTTATTTTTGCTGTAATTCGATCTCTTAATTTTAAAGCAATTTTGTTAAGCAAAATTAATATGTAGCTTTTTCACTTTTTTGTTTCTCTTTTTTACGTTATATCAGAAGATCATTACAAGTGATGTACTGTAATTTAAGCGAAAATTTTTAATTTTGATCGTTCAGTTTTTTATCTCAAAGAAAAAAATAAGGGAAAAATGCCAAAGAAAAACGCTTGGTGTCTTTTTTTTGCTACTTGCAGGCGACTGCAAAAACATTGGCAAAGAGATGTGTTGAAAAAATGCCACATGCCAGTTAAATCTTTCCATCGATCTACTTTTTATTCTATTTTTTTTGTTTTCCATTAATTCTGTGAATAAAAAACAATGTCGTCGTTTTACAAATCAAATTTAATTGATAACTATGATTCTTCATTAATTCCGCCTGAAAAAGATCTCAAAAAAGAAGATGTCGAAAAAAATGGATCTAGCGTTGAAGCAAATAAAGCAGTTAAAAATCCAGAAAGTCCATTGCGAAAAGTAAGTTTGCCAACGTTTTTGCAACATATTGTTGTATACTCAATTACAATATAATATTTCTAGGTTCAATATCCTTACAAAACAATAATTCAGTGCTCACAATTTTTAATATTTTTTGCTGCAGGGATTCTTCTATTTTATGCTATGTCTAAAATGTATCGTGATGAACGTATTGATGATAGAGGAAATATTATTCCATCAAAATTTCTTGATCCATGTAATGCAACAAATGTTATACCCTTAGTTGAAGTGGAGAAAATTAAAAATAAAAGTGACGCAGTTAATGATGTAAGTTTTAAGGATAGAAATTTAATCGTAGAGTTATGCTAGAATTTTCAGGAAAAGCATTCTATCAATGTTGTTGTTGGATATAATCTATCAATGTCTCCCTCTGCAAGTGAATACTTATCTCAAAAACTCGCAAGTCTCATGCAAGCTGCTAACACTTTAAACCAGCAATTTGAAGAACAAAAAGAAATCCGTTTTATCTGTTACAAAGAAAATCTCAAAAAAAGATGTGAAGAAAAAAGTTATCGTGAAATGTATAATAAATTTGCAAATGGTATTCATGCTTACATCATAGCTGCTACGATCCTGATTCTAAATTCTTTTTATTATATTTCAAAAGCAAGAAAACATGAACTATCTAATGAACAAAAAAAAGTTTGCGATCACGCCGTTACTATCTCTCTAACCATTATCTTTTATCATGTTTTATTATTAGGATGGTTAATAGTTTCATCGTATTATTTCACTAACTGTAATATTGAAAATAATCTTAAAAGGTTTACTTTTTAATGACTTTATATTATGACGAATTTATCTTATCTTTTTTCTCAGGGATTTTTAATGTTAACATATGAAATAAAATGTATTTTTTGTATAAATAATTAAATTTCTTAATAATAAAAAAATCCAAAAGCAGTAATTTGATTTGCAAAATTCATCATAATTTCAGACTATAAAAACATTCTATCAGTTGGATATGGCATGTCTGAATCAGCCAGTAAATATTTGGAACAAAAACTTGCAAATCTCACAGAAGCTTCTAACACTCTTAAAAATCAACTCACAGAACAAAAAGAAATCCGTTTTAAATGTTTCAAAGAAAATGTAGAAGAAAAACGTCAAAAAGAAAGCATTCATGGAACGTTCAAAGAACGTGCAAATGGTATCCGCGTTCATCTTGCAGTTTTCACCATCTTGCTTTGAATTTCATTTCATTATATTTTAAAAGCAAAAAAGTGTGAATTATCAGCTGGACAAAAAAGAGCATGCGATGGTGCATTTCGCTTTTCTTGAAAAATAAAATACAACAAAAATTCCGCAAAGAGTGTGATGACTTTGAAAAGTTAGAGTGCCAATTTTTTTTTATTGGGAAATGTATATTCTAAATCTTGCTTTTTTATTTAATAAATAGCACCAAACATCAAAAGTCAAATTTGCCGTGCAATTTTCACATAATATGGGCAGCACCGCAACTTGGGGGGTGTCTGGGGTGTAATTTGATAATAAAAAGCATTTTATTAAATATAATTAAAGGTACCGTTAAATTGCAGTATTTTATTTTTAACTTGCAGAGAGCACAACTTTTGCATGTATATTTCGTTTACATAAAAAAGCAGCATATTCAATTTTGTCAATTTAAACAAGAAAAATGGCTTTATCTTCTCAAACTCAAATACTTGACTTGAGGGAAATTCTTGAATGGTCTGATTTAGTATTGTCATCAATTGGTCTGCTATTAAATTTGTTGTTACTTATACTTATAGTCAAAAAAACAAGTCCTCATTTCAAAGATTATCAAAAGCTATTGTTGCAAAGTTGCATAACTGATTTAGTATACAATATTTGTCATTTTGCTGCAAGACCGGTAAGAGCAAATCCGGGAATTTTCACTCCAGAATTGGGTTCGCCTGTAATTGTATGAGTCTATTTTAGCAAGTTGACTTCAAAAGTGGAAATTCTTTTGTGCTTATTACGAACGCTTATGGAAAAGTACCGCTACCATACAATGCCATCTTAGCATGCCTTTACTTGTATGCCTTCTTTTTATGCGTTTGCACACTACCAGTCCAATTCCTCTACCGTTACAATCTCATTGTCAAAGGTGTCAAAGAAAGAACTGGCAAATACATTCTCAAACTCATCGCTAACATCTTTTTGCCTTTTATTTATTTTCTTCTTTCACTCTACAGTATGTGGCCAAAACTTCCAGAATATTATGAAAAAGCAAAACTTTTGGAAGAAGATGCATTTTATTACAAGGAAATACCGAATTACATTACATCTGATATCCATGATTGGTCTCCACTTGCTGCTACAGCTTATGCTTCTTTGTTGACTGTGGTATCTTATGGGATTGTTTTTTGGACAAGCTTCAAAGTTTGGAGTCATTTAAAGGAGATGAAAAGTCATATGAGTGCACAAACAAAAGATATTCATCGACAAATGACGTTAGCTCTGGTTATACAAGTAAGTAAATGCATGCTACAAAATAAGTTTATAGAAAGCAAAAACTTTCAGGCTGCTCTCCCATTATTAATCTTCATGTTTCCAGTATCTGTAACAGTGTCCATGTTGTTGCTTCAAGGACAAATTAACGGCTTAGGCATTGCAATTTCCATGTTGCTTCCGTGGATTCCAATTTTGAATTCCCTCACAACAATTTTCATCATAAAATCATATCGAAAAGCAGTAATAAATACTTTTCTTTGGATAACAAAGAAAAAAGAGAGTGTTAGTGTTGTTTCTGTTATTTAATATTATAAACTTTTAAAACAAAAATGAAAATTATCAGCAAATTAGAATAATCTTAATGCAAAAAAATTTTTGTAGTGTGCTATTAATTTCAGTTGAAATATAACTCAGCGCTGGCGGCTATAGAAAAACCGTACCAAGGAACCACCAGCACTGAATGAAAGACAAATAATTGAAGGCCAAAAGAAAAACAAGGATTTCCGTGGAAGCAGTCGAAGGTGATATTTATCAGTAAAACAAAATTTTTTCCAAAAAACACGTTTATATTAAAAAAAGAAGTTTTAATACTAACAGTTTTAGTTACTTCAGCAAACTATGACTATTATTTTATAAACAACAACAAACACAAAATATTATAGATGAAATAAAGAAAGTAGGAGAAAAAAGAGGTAAACAAAAAACAGGCGTTCTTTCTAACCAACAAACAAATAACATAAAAGAAATAGCAAAAAAATATGATGAACGAATGGAAAAAAAATGCAAAGAGTAAAGGGGAATCTATTTGATTGTAGAAAATACAAAATACAAACAAACAGCTGTAAAAACATTTTTATTTTTTCTGTCTTCGCTTAAATTTGAGATCGTAATAACTTTAAAGGAATTGTTGTTAAGAATTATCTAAGTATAACTTTTTTGTTTTATCTTTTTTTTCCTGGTATATCAGATATTTATTTTTTTAGACTGTAGATTAATAGAAAAGGTAAAAGAAAGTTTTAATTTTATGATCGTTCATTTCTTTACTTCATGCTCAGCAGCAGCAACAATAAAACAACGCAGTTTTTGCAAACATCCTGCAAGAGGAAAGGAAAAAAAGAGATGTGAAAAAAACTGCGTCTTTTTTTGTTGCAACTTGCAGGCGGCTGCAAACACATTAGCATAAGGATATATGCTCAAAAAATGCCACATGTCAGCTGTTAATTCTTCCATCGATTGAGTTTTTATTCTTTTTTGTTTTTATTGTTTTTGTGATTAAAAGCAATGTCATCATTTTATACATCAAATTTAATTGATAATTTTGGTTCCTCATTGATTTCATCTGAAAAAGATCTCAAAAAAGTAGAAGATGTTGAAAAAAATGAAGTAAATGCTGCAGGAAATGAAGCTGTTGATTTAAGAAAAGTAAGTATGATTTTTACATCAGCGGTTTTGCCCCTTACAGCAAAATTTTTCTAGGTTCAATATCCTCACAAAACCAAAATTCAACTGTCTCACGATTTAATATTTACTGTACCTCTGCTACTTGTATTTTATTTGCTTTGTAAAATGTCTCCTTCTGATGGACGTCTTGATAACAAAGGAAATATTATTCCATCAAAATTTCTTGACCCATGTAATGCAACAAATGCAATGTCGTTATATGATATGGAGATGATCAGAAATAAGATTAAGGCTATTAATGATGTAAGTTCAAAAAAAATGAATGACTCTAATAGCGTGTATTTTAAAAATTTTTTGCACTTATTAAAGCTAAAATTTTCAGGAAAAACATTCTATCAATGTTGTTGTTGGATATAATTTGTCTATGTCTCCTTCTGCAACAGAATATTTATCCCATAAGCTCACAAGTCTTACACAAGCTTCCAACATGCTTACCAAACAAATTGAAGAACAAAAAGAAATTCGTTTTCCATGTTACAAGAAAAATTTAGAAAAAAGATGTGAAGAAAAAAGTTTTTCTAAACAAATAGCAAATGGTCTTCATGTTTACCTTATTGCTGTTACTATCCTGACCATATATTCATTGTATTACATTTTCAAAGCAAGGAAATGTGAATTATCATCAGAACAAAAAAAAGCATGTAATCAAGCATATAAATTTTCTTTAGTTGTTGTCTTTTCACATGTTTTCTTTTTAATAGTGACGATAGTTATATCGTTCTATGATAGTTGTAATATTGAAAATGATCTTAAAAAATTTACTTTGTAATAAACTTTTATTATGACGGAATTATCTTATTATTGTTCTCAGGGATCTTATAGATTACAAATGTTAATATTTAAACTGGCACTTTTCGTGTAAAAATAAATTTTTTTAGAAACCAAGTAAATGAAAAGCAATAGTTCGGGATTGTCCAGAAATCATGTAACCAAAATATCGCGATTTCTGAACCCCCTGCCCTCCTCTGTGACCAAAGATCAAAACTTTTTGCCGACAACAACAGAGCCAGGATGATCACTTGCCCCACTCCCTCCCCCATCCTCTTGGTCACGTGATTTTTGGACAAAAAATTCGATGTGCAAAATGTACCATGATTTAAGACTTGATTTAAATGAAATTTTGTTAAAGTTATAAGTTTTAATTGTCCATTTTTCATTTTGACAATCATGAATACTTTCATTGATCGACTTTTTTAACTATTTTTTCTTATGTTAACGAATAAAAATATATGTCTTTGTTTCATACTTCAAATTTAATACCCGAAAATGATTATTTCAATTCATCATAAAAAAGAAAAAGATATTGAAAAAAATGTAGAAAAAAACAAAACAAAACAAAATCAACTGAAAATGAAAATTCTCCAGTAGTGAATGTAAGTTTTGACTTTTTTATGCTATATTTCTTTTTTTGACCGTAATTGTATTTGTTGGTTACACTTTAACATTGGAAAATGTTTTAATCTCAAGTTTTTAAGGTTGATTTTCCTTACAAAAGCATTATCAAAGGATCACATAATTTAATATTTGTTTCACTGATGTTGATTTTAATGTGTACGTTTTATAAACAACCTCCTTGTCGAGATAAACGTATCATTCCACGGCAATTACTTGATCCATGTAATGAAACAAATGTACTACCGCTGAGTGAAATTCCAAAGATTATACGTGAAATGAAAGGAATTAATAATGTAAGTTTTTATAAAAAGATTTTTTAAAATATATTCATCCGCAAATTTTTATGCCATTTTTTATGAAGTACAATATTCTCTAAATTTCAATTTTGATCATCTTAATTTTTAGCAAATACGTTTCTTTCTTGTCATCTATGGTTATGATAAGTCTAATAAGTCGTCATCTGCAAACAAAATCTTATCACAAGTACATGCAAATCTTACAGAAGCTTCTATGAATCTCTTCAGACAAATTGTTAAACAACAAGAAATTCGATTTATTTGTTACAAACAAAATCTTCTAAAAAGATGTGAAGAAAAATGTAATAAAAAAAATTATAAACACATTTCAAATGGTATCTATGTTTATGTTATAGCTGCTACAATTTTACTCTTGAATTCATTATATTATATTTTAAAAGCAAGAAAATGTGAGCTATCTGATGAACAAAAAAGATCATGCAATGATGCTTATAAATTTTCTCGAAATATTAGCATTATCCACATTTTTTTGGTAATATTGTGGGTTGTTTTGCCGTATTTATTTACTTGCAATATTAAGCATAGCCCTGAAAAGTTTCCATACGAAGTATTTTATAGATTTTAATAAAATTGTAATGTTATTAATTTTGTCTCAGGAATTTAAGTGAAACTTTTTTTTGTGCAAGTGTTTTACTTAACTGCTGTTTTGTGCTTTATTGCTTATTGTAAATAAATCAAAACCTCTGTAATACGTTCGACGACTGCAGAAATATTTAAACACGAAAATTATTGCAACACAAAAAATGCCATAGAAAAATTCGTTTAAAAAATTGCATATTTCTTGTTGCAGCCTGCCGACGGCAGCAAAAGCATTAGCAAAAACACGTGCTCAAAAAAAGCCACAAGGCAACTAGCCAACTAAATCTTTCTATCGATTTACTTTTTATTCTTTTTTGTTTTCTATTACTTTTGTGAGCAAAAAAAATGTCATCGTTTTATAAATCCAATTTAATGGATAAATTTGATTCTCCATTAATCCCTCTTGAAAAAGACCTCCAAAAAGATGAAGACATCGAAAAAGAAAAATCTGTAGTTGAAAACCCAAAAATTCCTTTAATTCTTGTAAGTATGATTTTTTATATCACCGTTTTTTTTGCTCTTTATTGTAGCTAAAAAAATTTTTTTAAGGTTGAATATCCTTATAAGGCAAAAATTGATAATTCACACAAATCTATATTTTTCTTGGGCTTTATTTTTGGAATATACTGGTTGTGTACACTATCTTATGATCGACGTCTTGATGGTCGAGAACAGATTATTCCTGAAAGATTTCTTGATCCTTGTAATGTAACAAATGTAATGCCATTGAATGAAATTGAGAAGATTAAATATAAAATTTATGCCATTGGCAATGTAAGCTTTTATAAATAAATTTCGAAGTTGAAAATTATGTTAAAGATGAGAAAATTTGAAAATTATAAAAACTTTCTCGTCTTTTACAATTGCGTTAAGCAAATAGGTTTATGGGTTTTCCTGAAATTTTATTTTCAGGAAAAACAATCTATCAATGATCTAGTTGGATATGGCATGCCTGAATCGGCGAATAAATATTTGACACAAAAACTTGCAAATCTTACTGAAACTTCCACTAATCTAAACCAACAACTCACTGAACAAAATCAAATCCGTTTTAAATGTTTCAAAGAAAATCTAGAAGAAAAACGTCAAAAAGAAAGCATTCATGGAACGTTCAAAGAACGCGCAAATGGTATCTACGTTTACCTTGCAGTTTTCACCGCCCTGCTTTTAATATCATTTTATTACATTTCAAAAGCAAGAAAATGTGATTTATCAGATGAACAAAAAAGAGCATGCGACGGTGCTTTTCGCTTTTCTCGAAATGTAATTATTTGCCACATTTGTTATGTTTTACTGTTTATGATTATCTTTCCTTATTTTGTACAACGCAGTTTTGAACATGGTCTTAAAAAGTTTCCTCATAATCTATTTTTATCACTCTGATAAAATTTTATAATTTTTATTTTCTTATCTTAGGGATTTAAAACATAATCTCGATTTTTTGTGTGTTTTACGTGATATCGAATAATAAATATAGTGCTGATATTTTTTGTTCACCATTGTTACAAGTAATATGTTACTCAATGTAAGAAAATATAGAAAAAATAAAGTTTGTTTTATCATTTCGGTGAAAGCAGTAACAATAAAACAGTACTATTTTTGCGGAAAATGTTCAAATAAAACTGCGTCTTTTTATGTTGCAACATGCAGGCTGCTGAAAAAAATGATGGCAAATGGATATGCCACATGCCTGTTAGATCTTTCTATCGATCGAGTTTTTATTCTTTTTCATTTTCCAACGTTTTTGTGATTAAAAGCAATGTCATCATTTTATACATCAAATTTAATGAATGGTTATGATTCTTCATTGATTCCACCAGAAAAAGATCTTCAAAAAGAGGAACACATCGAAAAAAATGAAGCAAATGAAGCTACTGAAAATCCAAAAATTCCTTTAAGTAAAGTAAGTTTTTTTGCTTCTTATTACTGAATTAAAACAAAATTTTCTAGGTTCAATATCCTTACAAAGCCATAATTGATGCATCACAACGTATAATAGTGGGTAGTGCATTTATTTTTATGGTTTACTGGCTTTACAAACTGCCTTCATCTGAAGGACGTCTTGATAGTAGAGGAAATATTATTCCATCAAAATTTCTTGACCCATGTAATGCAACAAATATTCTATCATTAGATGAAATTGAAAAGATAAAAGAAAAAATGGATGCAATTAATGATGTAAGTAACTTAATAAGGCAAAAAAATGGGGTTTCTTTCTTGTCTATAATGTTATATCTTATATTTAGTGTTAGTGCTAAAAAATTTTTCAGGAAAAACATTCTATCAATGTTGTAGCTGGATATAATATGTCGTCTTCTTCTGCAAATGAATATTTATCTCATAAGCTTGCAAGTCTTACAGAAGCTTTAAATACTCTTAACAAACAGCTTAAAGAACAAAAAGAAATTCGTTATATTTGTTACAAGCAAAATTTAGAGAAGCTATGTGAAGATAGAAGTTATCGTGAACAATACAAATTATTTGCAACTGGTATTCATGTTTATATTGTGTGTAATACCATCTTACTTTTAAATTCATTTTTTTACATTCTAAAAGCAAAGAGATGTGATTTATCTCCAGAACAAAGAAAAGCTTGCAATCAAGCTACTAGTTTATCTTTATTAATTATCGGTAACCATATTCTTTTCGTTTTGTATTTGGCTGTTATACCTTATCTATTTCCTTGCAGTATTGAAGATGATCTTGGAAAGTTTCCCATGTAAATTACTTGTTTAACTTTGATGAAATTATATTATCTCAGGAATTTTAAGTGTATTTTCCTATCTAAATTTAGTGTTACGTAAATGTCTCATGTGATATCTACCTTTAATACCTCTGTTACAAATAATTACTGTAAATAAATAAAAAACTTTTTAAATAAACTTTTTTATCATTACAATGTGAGCTTCAACAATAAAAGTAACACAATTTTTGCGAGCAACAAAAAACACCATAGGGAAATGCATCTTTTCTGTTTGCTACTTGCGAGCTGCCACAAAAACAATGGCAAAGGGATGTGTTGAAAATAAGTTCACATGATAGCTAAATCTTTCCATCGATAAAAATTTTGTTTTGCTTTTTTTTGTTTTCCGTTGTTTTTGTGAATATAAACAATGTCGTCATTTTACAAATCTAACTTAATGGATAATTATGATTCTCCATTAATTCCACCTGAAAAAGATCTCCAAAAAGAAGAAGAGATCGATAAAAATGAATCTAATGTTGAAGAAAGCAAAGTTACTGAAAATGAAAAATCTCCATCAGAAAATGTGTGTTTATTTCTTTTATGTAGAAAGCTGTAAAGCTGCTTTTTTTCATCATTATTTAAAAGAGATATGTGTTCCTTTTTAATCCATGCATACTCTTTAAAGGTTGATTTTCCTTACAAAAGAATAATCGCAAGATCACAATATCTGATATTTGTTGGACTTGCATTACTCTGTATTTACTTGGGTTATAATGCGCATTTTCTTGATACCTGTAATGAGAACAACAACGAACAAATTCTTCCTAAAACATTTCTTGATCCGTCTAATTCAACTAATGAAGCCATTAATATTACTTACGAAGAGGATCCTGTGGAAATATGTGAAGAAACAATTTTTCAAAAACAATATAAGATCCATGCAAATGCTGCTCATGCTTACATTTTAGCTGCAACCATTCTGCTTTTAAATTCTTTTTATTATATTTCAAAAGCAAGAAAATGTGAACTGTCTCCTGAACAAAAAGAAGTATGCGATATAGAATTTGATTCTTCTCTATTTCTTGTCTTTGGCCACATTGTTGTTGTAACATCATTAACTGTAATGTCTTATTTATTGCCCTGCAGTACCGTAAATTATCTTGTAAAAGTTCCATATAACATATTTTTTCCACTTTTATGTGGATTTATTTCTCTATTTTTTGTTACATGTGTGACATAATATCAATATCATATAACTTGTTTTTTTTTGATATTGATATAATCATTTTTATCTCAGGAATTTTAAGTGTAATTTTTCCTCAGTTTTTCGCTAATGTGTTATGTATTATCAATATCAGTTGTATTGATTACTGTAAATAAATCGAAATTCCCTAAAATAAAGCATTTTTTCATTTAAATGTGACCTGCAACATTATAACAGCACCGTTTTTGCAACAAAAAAATGCCCGTCCTGTCTCAGAAAAGACGGTGTCTTTTCTTTTGCATTCTGCGTGCCGCTGAAAAAGTGTAAGCAAAGACACAGAAAATGTCACACTGCAACTAGCTAAATCTTTCCATCGATTACTTTTTTTCTTTTGCTTTTTTTTGTTTTCCATTGTTTTTGTGAGTTAAAAACAATGTCGTCGTTTTACAAATCCAATTTAATGGATACTTATTTTAAAACAGGAATAACGGGCATCTTTTTGGTATTGAAATTGTTCGTTGAGGTGGATGGAAGTTTCAGTAAGATTTTTAAATTTTTCTGTCAAAATTTGATTCGTGTATGTCGAGATGTTATATTCGGCTACAAATTTAATAGAATTTTTTGCCTAAAAATAGTACATGGTAATTCAAGAAAGTTAAGAAGTCGGGTTTTGTCCACATATTGCTCCTCTTAGCTTCTGTGAGCTCGTAATTTTAGACATGAGTCATTAGTGATAAGAGATGTTTATGGAAACAAAACAAAGCATTTTTTCTGTTAACAAATTTGGTCATTGTATAGTATTAACTTACTGAATCAACTGCAAGCATTTCATTTTTAATCTTTTGTACTTCATCTAACGATATTAAATGTTGATAATCACAAGGTTCAAAAAATTTGTGTGGAATAATATTTCCAAAACGGTCAAAGCGATCAAAATCAACGGGAATTAACAAGTAAATCATGTAAATGCAAACAATAATTTTTAAAAGCATTATCAAGAATATTGCTGTGAATACAATACAGGAATAAGGATATGAAATCTAAAAAAAATAAATTTTTGCGCTAATAAATCGACATAACGAAAAAACTCAAATTTTTTTTTTGATTTTCCTTACAAAAGAATAATCAAAGTATCACAATATTTGATAGATGCTGCAATTGCGGTATTTTTTATTTATGCGTGCTGTAAAATGTATCTTCTTGATGGACGTAGTGATGGCAATGGACAGATTATTTCACAAAAATTTCATGATTCATGCAATGAAACTAATGTAATGCGATTACTTGAATCTGATGAGATTAAAAATAAAATTAATGAAATTAATAATGTAAGCGTTTGTAAGAAAAAACTTTTATTAAAAATTTTTTAAATGTAAAAGGTATTTTCACAATAGTGATTCCAGGATTGAGGCCCCCATATTTTGCCCATACTTGCCTAAGTAAAGGATAGTTAAGGACAGAATATAAGCGGCTGAAGCTTAGATCTGTGGATTTAATAGATATATGGATATAGCTGGTAAGTAGCAGAAGATATCTATTTTTCTCACAGAATTTTGATGTCGATGATTTTATAAATGTATAGTAGCCCAGGGAAGAAGATTTGGCAGCTTATATTTTGTCCCTAACTGTCTCTTACTAAAACGAGTATCTGATCAAAATATGCATCTCAACTTCAAAATCACTTGAATACCTCAACGGTCAAAATTTTATTTTTAATATTTTTTTTTACTTTTAGCAAAATCTCCCAAAAGACATTTTCTACAAACAAATTTATGAACAGTTTTATATTTATTTCAAAGAAATGCGAACAAAAAATTGTGAACAAAATATTTTTCAACAGCAATATCATCACCTTTCAACAGAGGTTCATATTTATGGTATTGCTGTTACCATCCTAACTATGATCTCTTTTTATTTTATCTCAAGGGCAAGAAAATCTGAACTATCAGCTGAACAAAAAATATCATGCAATGTTGCATACGGCTTTTCACTAATCATTGTTTTTTATCATGTTTTTTTCGTAGCATCATGGGTTGCTATGTCATATTTATTGCCCTGCAGTACCGTAAATTACCTTACAGAATTTCCATACAATTTCTTACTTCCAATTATCTCTATTCCACTTTCTCAAATTTTTTCGAGATGTTTTGATTAATATAAGAAACATATAAGTTGGTTACCAAAAGCCCAGATCATGTCAAATACCACCCTTTTTAGTTTTTCAGTTTTTAATTAAATTATCTTACAGTCATTTTTATCTCAGGGATTTTTATGTGTTACTTTTTCCTCATTTTTTTGCAAATGTTTTTGTATTATTTATATCAGCTGTTTTTTATGTCTTTTTTTAAAATTATAAAACAATGAAAAATTTCCTAAAATAAAGCTTTTTGTATCATTCCGATCTGATCTACAACAATTATAAAACAACAAAATATTTACAACAAAAAATGCTAAATTAAAAACCTTTTAAAAAACTGCGTCTTTTTTGTTGCATACTGCCGGCGGCAGCAGTATCAAAGCAGCGTGCTCAAAAAATGCCACACAGCAGCTAGCTAGCTAAAGCTTCCATCGATTAATTTTTTGTTTTGCTTTTTCCATTTTCCTTTATTTTTGTGAATAAAAAAATCTGAATTAACAGTTGAACAAAAAAAAGCATGCGACAAAGCATGTGAATATCCTCAAGTTATTTTTCTTTTCCACATTTTTTGTGTGATACTTGTACTTGCTTTTCCCTTTTTTTATTCTTGTAGTATTGAAGATGATCTTAAACAATTTTCCATGTAATCTATGACAAATTGCATTTTTTGTTTTCAGGAATTCTTAATGATAATTTTTTTGTCAACAACAAATATAAATGTGTCAGTTTAATAAAAAAATAAAACATACGATTTCTTAAAAATTCAAGAAATGCAAAAAAAACAAAATGTGACACAAAAAGATTTTAGAGTTCCTGGCATTTCTACTATCTTAGATAGATTGTTCTTGATCATGGGCAATTTTAGATTTGCTGACACCAAAAAGAGCAGCAGAGCAAGTTTGAAAGCAACCTAAAAGAACATCTCAACAGAAAAAAAAACAGTTTGTCCACAGTCCACACCTGTCTCATCCAATGTTACAGAAAGAAAGATGCTCAAAAACTGCCGCAAAACAAGAAACAGCTCACATTGATCCACACATTTTTCTTTTTTTTCGTTGCCAGTTTTATTTCTCTTAATTATTACCATTAGAAACAGTCATGCCGTCATTTTATAAATCAAATTTAATACAAGGCCATCATGATTCTTTGCTGATTCAAGCAGAAAAAGTTATCAACAAAGAAAAAATTATCGGCGGAAGTGATGATGCAAATGTTGAAGCAAATTTTACAGGTGAAAATAAGAAAGAAGAACAGACATTACCCGTAAGTTTAATATTAGTTTATTTGAGTTTTTTCGTTATGTCGATTTATTAGCGCAAAAATTTATTTTTTTTAGATTTCATATCCTTATTCCTGTATTGTATTCACAGCAATATTCTTGATAATGCTTTTAAAAATTATTGTTTGCATTTACATGATTTACTTGTTAATTCCCGTTGATTTTGATCGCTTTGACCGTTTTGGAAATATTATTCCACACAAATTTTTTGAACCTTGTGATTATCAACATTTAATATCGTTAGATGAAGTACAAAAGATTAAAAATGAAATGCTTGCAGTTGATTCAGTAAGTTAATACTATACAATGACCAAATTTGTTAACAGAAAAAATGCTTTGTTTTGTTTCCATAAACATCTCTTATCACTAATGACTCATGTCTAAAATTACGAGCTCACAGAAGCTAAGAGGAGCAATATGTGGACAAAACCCGACTTCTTAACTTTCTTGAATTACCATGTACTATTTTTAGGCAAAAAATTCTATTAAATTTGTAGCCGAATATAACATCTCGACATACACGAATCAAATTTTGACAGAAAAATTTAAAAATCTTACTGAAACTTCCATCCACCTCAACGAACAATTTCAATACCAAAAAGATGCCCGTTATTCCTGTTTTAAAGAAAACCTCATTAAAAGATGCGAAACTAAAACCTTAATTGCATTTTATAATACCTGTCCAGCATTTTTTCATATTTATGCTATTATCATTTCGATTCTTACATTGATTGCGTTGTTTTTAATTTTAAAATCAGGAAAATGTGAATTATCACACGGCCAAAAAAAATCACGTTTCGCTGATTTAACCATGTTTGTCTTTATTATCGTTATAAACATTGGTTTTGTAACAGGTGCTTTCATTGAAAAACACTTTTTTCCATTTAACGCTCAATATGATCTTCAGAAATTTTCTTTTTAATGCACTGTTTAATGTTTGGCATACCTTCTTATTGTCTTTTTATTATGTTGTCGAAGTTGTTGAATAAAGAGATTTGTATCAATTGTGTCAAAAAAAAGACTGGGAATAAAAGGTACTTCTCAATTGGTTATCATTAACCACATTTTTAGTGTTAAATTTAGGGTTTTTTTATCTCTTTTTTTACATTGCAGCATTTAACATTATTTCTGGCAGTATGTAATAATGTAATAAGTTTTCTACCTCTGTGACGAAATTGTTCTACTATTTTTACAGTGATTTATGATTTTTGTGGTCAAAAAAAGAAAAATCTTCTGCAAATTGCAAAAATAAATGCCAGTACGTATCAAAGGGGTTAGTTAGTAAATAGAGAATAGGAATGAGAAAGGCGGCATGCTAAAACAGTGAACCTTTTTACTCCATTTTTGGCAAATATTCAGCTCTTTTGACAGTAAGTGCAAACAGATGTGTATACAAATTAATATATTTAATGCTTGCTTTATTTGTACTTTATTTGTTTTATTTTATTTATACTCTATTATCTGATCCTAATTATGGAGCAACTGATCCTCAAGAACAGTGTGAAACAAAATCATTAAATGAAATTCATAAAATAAAAGAAAAAATTGCTGCCATTGATGCGGTAAGTGCTCTCTAGTTGTGAAAAAACTGAGCTAAGCTAGGTATTTTTAAACTTAATAAGGTGCAAATGATTAGTTATAAAGAAAAATTACAACGAACTGAAAAGATTTGTCTTTGCTCACAATTTTTTTTATTAATGCTAGGAAAAAAACTGATTACAAACTTATCATACTATTAGTAACCATAAATATTGAGGTAAAAACGTTTGCTATTGTTTGACCCTACGGAACATGCGTTGCAATTCCGTAGTGTCGTTGACACTTATTAAAATATTTGTGTAATTTCAGGAATCAAAATGCGTCAGTACTGTTGCAAAATATGATATATCCAATTTTACAAATGAATATTTATCACAGAAACTTGCAAGCCTCACTGAAGCTTCCATCACCCTTACAAAACAAATTGAAGAACAAAAAGAAATCCAATTTATTTGTAGCAAGCAAAAACTTGAAAAATACTGCAGTGAAAGAAGTCTGTCAAAATTTATTGAAAAAATGAAAGTTGGCATTGATATTTACATGAGCGTTTTTATAATACTTTTTATAATTGCATTGTAATATATTCAAAAAGCAAAAAAATATGCTTTATCCGCAGATCAAAAAGAAGAACTTGGCACAGCGGTAACAGTTTTAAAAGGTTTTCTTGTTCAACATGTGATAGCTATATTGTTTTGTGTGCTTTATGTTTATTTGGTTCCCTGTGGTACCGAAATCAATGCTGAAAATGCAAAATTTTTAAAATCAGATGTGAGCACAAAATTCGAATTCTAAACTCTTTTCTTGTTTTTAATGAATTACTTTGATCTTTGCCAAAAATCTATAAACATTAATATCAGCATAACTATCGGCTTGGACAAACACATTCGTTTTTATGACTATTCATTTTGCGTGTGTTTATGTTAAATATTTATTTTATTATGGAATCATCTAATAAAAGTTTCTGCAATACTGGTTTTTTAAATTTGTTTAATTTTTTTCCTTAAAATTAATTTAATCGAAAAACTCTGCATTTTGTTTTTCTACTATCACTCTAAAAACGGCATAATTTCTTTTTGCATGTTGCTTTTTTTTAAAAAAAATGCCAGAGAACAGCTTTTTAAAAGAGTGTCGAAAAAGGCAGCTCTTTTATCGATTTGCTTTTTACTTGCTTTTGCTATTTCTAAATAACTTTTTTTTGTTTATTTCTATTCAACAAAAATGTCTTCATTTTATAAATCAAATTTAATGGATAAGTATGATTCCTTATTAATTCCATCTGAAAATGATCTCAAAAAAGAAGAAGAAGAAAGTATTACAAGCGACGATGTTGATCTTGAAGGAAATGAAGATGCTAATTCACCAGTGCTATTGACAAATGCAGTTGTAAGCTTACATTTTTTGCTATTATCTGAATCCTCAAAAAATTTTGTTTTTAACTAAACAAATTTAAGTAATAATTAAATTTTTTAGATTGATTATCCATACGGAAAGCAATTGTATGGATACAGTATTTTTTTGAGTATTATATTTCTTGCATTTATTTTTTACGTAATTTCATTTACCTTCGAGAGGCCAGGACGTTTAGAGCATGGTGAGATTATTCCAAAAAAATTTCTGGATCCTTGTAATGCATCTGGTTTAATATCCTTTGATGAGATTGAAAAGATTAAAGAAGAAATGCAGGCAATTAGCGACGTAAGTTATTCTTTAAACAGCACGAACCTGCTAAAACATGTTACAGTTAATCATAATAATTTTTTTAGAAAAAGAATTGCATTAATTCTGTAGCTAAATATAACATTTCAACTTATACAACCGAATATTTGACACAAAAACTTGCAAATCTAACAGAAGCTTCCAATGCCCTTAACCAAGAACTTGAGTACCAAAAAGAACTTCGTTTTCCATGCTACAAAGCAAATCTTGAAAAAAGATGTGAAAATCAAAATATACAAGGAATTTATCAACAAATTCCAACATTCTTTCATGCTTATGCTATTTGTATTCTTATTCTTCTTTCTGTTCCATATTTCTTTGCGATAAAAGTAAGAAAAATGGAATTAACTGCTGATCAAAAAGTTGCTTTTAATAGAGCATTAAGCTTTTCAAATATGATCTTTTGGCAACATATTCTTTTTGTAATATTGATGATAGGGATCTCATATTTGGATACCTGTGATGTTGAAAAAGATCTTCAGAGATTTAGTTTATAATTTGTTCCATATGTTTCCTTGAACTCATTACTTTTATTTATTGTTAATTCAGGGAATTTTATGTGTATAATTGTGCAAATATTTATGTATTTTTATGTATTATTATTAACTTTCTGAAAATTAAAAGATTTAAACGTCTTAAAAGCTTTTTTCTTCATAACTTCATGTGTTTCAACAAATGTAAAAAAAATTTAGCAATGTACTTTCGCATTCCTGCCTGCATGCTGCAACAAAAAAACCAGCAGAAACACAATGCTGCAAAAAAGAGAAGTTGCAAAAACAAGTTTCACCAGAAAAAAGATTGTTTACCATTGTTAATATCTTAATTACAATTATGTAAAATTGTTCTACATATATTTTATTCATTATTGTAATATCTCGTTAAACCGAAATTACAGCAATCGCAGAAACTTCAAGCGTTTTTGTATCGCTGTTGCGGCTAAAATTACAATCAAATATGGCATCAGCTGATATATTAATTTCAGTAGATAAACCAGAATGTGAAGAACAAGCAGTAAATTCTGATACCAATGCCAAGATAGCAGCGCCAGAAGCTGACAAAGAAGTAAGATAAAGTTTAATATGTTTCTATCACTTTTAATTATTACAATTTTCAGGTTAATTATCCATATAAATATGAGATTGAATTATTGTTGAGTATTATAGCTTCATTTGCTTTTGTTTATTGTGGTTACCTTTTTATATTCTATGGAGGATATAGACTTCCACAGCCATTGGATTACATGGAACCTTGTAATGCAACAAATTTAACAACAATTGAAAAATTTAATGGCATGAAATCTGAAAATAAAAAACTTGAAGCGGTAATAGTTGCAATAATATTATTACAGTTGATTGTAGAGGTCCCCATCTCAGATGCCATATTTTTCTTAAATACTTGTTCTGATATGGGATAGTTAGAGACAAAAATGAGCGGCTGAATCCTTTATCTGTGGATTTAATAGATAAATGGATATAGAGAATAAATAGCTGACGACGGCTATTTTTGTTATAAATTATCCAAAATTCTGCAAATATTGTAAATGTATTATTAATGGATTATTTAAGTAATCCTTGCTATAGCTATTATACCTCTTTAAAATCATCGACATTAAGATTTTTATACAAAAATAGAACTAACTATCCTTTAGCTAGGCAAATATTTTGACAAAAAGGGCTTTTAATTACGTCATTAGTTGGGCATCAACGAGAAAAAAGCATGTGTTTATTAACTATCCATGCAGATTGATAGCCTGAGGCTGTTAACGCTTTTGTTGAAACAGTCTGTTAATAGTTTTTACTTTAAAGTTTTTCTTGTGGATTATCATCTAAGATTTTTGCCTTTTGCATTAATAGCGCAGTTCTTTATTGAAATATTACAACAACGTTTTTCAGGAAATGAATGCTATTACGATTGTTGCTGCATATGATATATCTGCTCCATATAAATCATCACTGCTTGATAAAAATGCTACACTTGCAAATGCTTCCACCAAGCTAACAAAACAACTCGATTATCAAAGAACATTACGATATGAATGCTACAAAACTAATCTCTATTCTCCATGTTGCCGAATACAACATTTAATATTTTATTCTTATTGCGCCATTGTATCAGTATTAAACATATTAGCAGTGTTTTATGACCAAAGATCTGGTAAATGCCATCTTACGTTTGAACAACAATATGCACGTCAATCTGCTCAGATTCTTATCTTTTTATCATGTGTGGTACATTTTATTATAATGACTGTGTTTCAAGTTAAACAATTTTATGCTCCATGTGAAGTAGATCAAAGATATCTTGATCAGTTTTCATTGCAATTATAGATTTTTGCTAACGTTACCTCAGATATGCCATAATTCCTATCTTTTGCCTCGGGAAATGAATTTTTTTTGCACAAGAGATTGTCCCTCATTTTGATAGTACAAATTAATTGTTCAGAAGTATTAAAAAACCAGTTTTTGTTGTGATCAACATATTTTACTAATAAAATTATTTTATAATAAGATTCATAACATTATTATTTTGACTAAAACTGTCTCAAACATTTATTCTTTTAATGAAAAAATTACACACCTTCACAAAAAGACCACAGAACTGCCTATAACATGAAAAAAAATAGATAAGAATTTTTTTCCTCACTAAAAGATGCCTATACATCGAAAATGCTCTTGTAGTCATTTTCTCTACAAATTATTTCTGATAAAAAAGCAACACTGCTTTGTTTAACATTTGATTTTGTCCATTTATTTAAGAAAATTTAGGCTATACCGTGGCAAACATTACTTTGGTGATGCTAAAATGTTTTTGTTACTGGCGTCCGAAACTTTATTTTGACTATTTACGTTTTGACAATTTTTTTTTTAGATAGCTTGCTGATATTTCAATTCGTTCTTTCAAAAATGCCAAAAAAGAAAACTGAGCCAAAAAGTATGTTTTTTCTGTTACAAAAAATAATGCCTATAAAAGTGAAAATCGGTAGCCCGTTCTACATATACATCGTTTTCGGCTCTTTGACCATTAAAAATCAGGCAACTAAAGAGTGAAAGCGTCCTTTTTACTGTCTAGAAAAAGAAAGTTTCTGTTTTTCTGTTTCCTTTGCTCAGTAATAACTGACTAGGCTCCTTTAATATTTTAAAAAATGTAAATCATCTTATATACTAATTTATAGCATTTCAAAATGAGATTGCTGGATATCTTTATCAAGTTAAAGTATTATTATTATTTTTCTGGCGAGCAATGGAAAATAGATGCGCATTTCAACTTGGAACTGAAATAACTAATGCTGAAAAATTTGATGATGCTGTTTTTTCGTTTATTAAAAATGGTAGAATTCGTGTTCGATGCTTACAAGCCAAACATTCAAATGAATCCACAAAAGTTTTGGAGTATGAACATTTTGTTACTGATCGAAGAGCAGAAATCTGTAATTTAAAAAAATATTTTATTTCATTCAGAAAAATGAAACAAAAATTCGGTTCTCAATTGAATGATTTGATAATTTGTTCAAATATTCCCTTTAAGATGCTAACATTAAAAAAACATCCTCAAGACAGCAACGATCAAGCCATTAAATTTCGTGAAATAAGTGATGCTGAAGAAAGTGATATATTTTTTGATTCAACAAAAATAGGCCAATGGAAAAGATATAAATTGACACAAGCAAATGGTGAACTCAAAAAAAAATTTCTGACTGGTTCCAGTTTAATGTTATTAGCAGAGGAAATGGTAAAATTTATTTTTAAGGACGAGAATAAGAATAGTGATGAAAATGATCATGCTGCATCAGAAAGATTTTGGATAGAAATTTATCAAGAAGCTTTAAAAAAGGATAATGTAATTAATGAGCAATTTATCATTAAATTCAAAACGAAATATTTAAAAGAAAATGATAAATTTGCGCAAAAATGTAAAGAAGTGACAACCTTAACGCCGCTGCAATTTCAAAGTTTTAATCTAAATAATGACAAAAATGCAAAAGTTATGTCATATTTTTCATCATATAATGAACACCCACCAATTGCTTCAACCATTGAAGGAATTTTAGTTGATCATGCTCTTAAAAATGTTGCTATAGATTCATACTTGTTAGAAAATGCTCTTTTATGTGAAGCACCATTTGATGGAAGTTTTGAGAGCATGGTTAAAGTGTTTAGAGAAAACTGTGATAAAATACTGTTGAGGGACTGTGATATTCAAAAATGGACAATTACTGACACGTTAAAAGATATGATAGAAAATGTTGATCAAAATGTTGATGCAAAAGCCATAGAGGAGGACAACTTGGTTAAAACGTTAGTAATACATTTGATTAATCAAGAGCCATTAGATGCCAACAAAATACTTAAAGCAAATAAAGCATTTTTGAAAAAACATTTGGAAATTACTGAACATGCTGAGGTAAATACTGCCAACTGCTCTTTTCTAAAAAAATCATCAACGGCTGACATCAACAAAAAATTCAAGGAACTATACAGTTATGAAAAGCTGAAGATGGTTTTAAATATATTACCATACGAAAATGAAGATGAACTGGATATTTCAGATTCCTTAAATGTTGCAGCAGTTCTTAAACAGCAGCGTTATGATGTAGAAAGCGTAAAATTGTTAAAACTCTTGTATTCAAATTCTGATTGTCTAAAATCTGCCATCTGTAGATTAAAACGTAATGGATTTACTATGAATTTTTTAAATGGCATCAATCTCAATAAAAATGCCAAAGCATTTCGGGAAATATTTTTTGAACAATGTATGCATCAAGCAGCAGAAAATAGTGCCAATATTAAATTGTATTTTACCAGTACATTTGAAGAGTTATTCAAAAAGGAAAGGGATATAGAAAGAATACCGGGATTGCTCAGACAAACTAAAGGTATTGCAATGAGTTGTTTTTATAAAAAAATGCTTGATGAAGATATTACATATTTAATCCCTAACAACTAGTGATCGGATACCGTACCGTTTTTGAAAAAAACGGTAAACGGTAAATACCGTGATTTGAAAATTGCCGCGGTACGGTATCACGGTATTACCGCGGTAATACCGTGAATACCGTGAAAAATAAATTGTCTCTGAATTTTCTCCAAAAACAGATTCTTCTATTTGTTTATGTATTTTTTACTGTTTCTGACTATTTCTTTTTGTCATGAAGCATTTTAAAGCTCAATTTTGCAAATTTCGAAAAATTTTTCTAATTTTTTTCTAAAACGGTACGAAAATCACCGCGGTACGGTATCACGGTATTTTCACGGTACTGAAATGGCCGCGGTACGGTACACGGTAAAATACCGTACGGTATTACCGCGGTAATACCGCGGTAACGGTACGGTATCCGATCACTACTAACAACTTACCATGGCTTAAAAAATTTTTCGAAATCTCAACTTCGGGAAATGAAAAATATTTGACACCTAAATGCATGCAAGGTATAAAAGATGGTGATAAAAATTGGTATAATAATTTTCTTGAAAACTGGATAGCAGAAGACTTAAAACACAAAGAATTGAAATTTGCAATTAATATATGTCCAGAAGATATAATGGAGAAATTTGCTGTACATGTGATTAATTGCTACTTCTATAGTATTAAACTTGTCATCTTCAATGGTTCTGATTACAAAGAAGCAATGAAATTTATTGCAAAAATTTTCAATGATGTATTTGAAAAAACAGAAGAAAAGGAAATTATTCAATTCAAATCATCATTCTTCACTGATTTTGCTTTCAAGGATAACGCAAATAATGCCAAACGTTTTAAACAGGAGTTAATGGATAGACTGCATGAAGATTTCATAAATTTGAAATCATTAAAATTTCAATATACCGATCCCTCTTCACTGCCAGATGAAAAAATTAGAAATTTTGTAGAAAAGATTGTTTCTGCATATAAAGATGACAGCTTGAAATTAAATGTGGTTGGATCATTTTATGCTGAAAATGAAAGTGTAGAAGTTATGGAAATCCTATTTGAACATGTTTTTGAAAATGAAAGGACCCAAAATAATAGTATCATATTCCAAAAACGATTCTTGGAAAATCTAGCCGATGAATCGCCAGATGTAGTAAAAACTTTCAGGAAAGTGCTGAAAAATAAAGTTGGCGTCGAGCTGGAAAAGTTAAAGAATTTCAAATTCGATTCTACTTTTCATCCCATATGTTCTACTCAAAATTTAAACAGATTGGCAGAGCATTTTCATCAAATAATGATAAAATTTTGCAATAATTGGGATATCCTAGATTATGACAGCTATGGTAGTGAAAAAATGATTATTGAAGCTTTTTCCGGAACAGTATTCATTGCAAGTGGCGAAAAAGACATAATCAAGTTTAAAGGTTCGTTCTTCTGTGAAAACAACTATTTACCCAAACGTGCAAAGTTTTTAAAAGAAAGATTAAAAGAACTATTTGTTGATGAATTCGAAAAATTAAAACATATAAAAATTATTTTAAAAAATTACCCCTTTTCCTGTGATACCTTAATTGAAAATGAAAAAATCGACAATGATATTAAAGAATTTCAAGAAAAACTTGTAATTGTAACAACCCCAAATGAAAGCAACTTATTAGAAATTGTTCGCAGTGAACTTGGCATTGATTTTTTGGACATAGATATTGCCGCAGATACATTATTTCGCCAATTATTAGATTGGTCAAAATCAAAAGAAACCATGATTCTGACCGAAAATGAAGCGAGAAAATTAAACAACTTTATCAATGATAAAATTAAAACTGTTGAATTATCTGGCGTGACTTCGGTGCATAGTGACAAATTACGAAGCCATAAAATTTCTTTCAAAAATATTTTAAGTGATGTGCGTAATTTCATAGAAAATAGCAGCAAAAATTTTTTAAAAATGACGACGGATAGCATCTTACTAACATCTATTAAAGTTGAACGAACATTACGGTGTATATTCAAAAAAAAGACCCCTTATGTTTTTATGACAACAGATGGCATTGAATTTCTTCAAGAAAAAATTCTAACAAGTTTTCAATCAAAAACAAATTTACTAATTATTGCCGATAATTCTGCAAAGCCGCTGCAAAATGTTTTGAACTCCTTGCACCAAGTGACGCAAAATAAATCTGAGAAAAAAATTATTTTTATTACCATAAAATCTAGCTCACTGACAAATAACTTTGCCACATATATAGAAGAAATTGTTGATAATGATATTTATTTCAATGATTTAACAAGAAAATCTCAAGAAAAGTTGCGACATCGAAAAATATTTTTGCAAGAAAAGTCTTTTATACTAAAACAACTATTGCCAAGAAAAATTCTCAACGAAAAACAGATAATTGATCTAAGCGTTTTTGAAAAGCTTGTAACCAACGAAGAACCGAGAATTGGAACAAAAATTAAAACTTTCAAAGAAAGCGAACGTGGTTCTTACATTGCCAGATATTTTCGTATTTATGGAATCGATGATTCGTTCTTTGAATTTAGTAATACCCTTGAACATCATATGTTTGCAGTTGAAGCAATGGATGAGGGCCATGAGAAAATGGTCGTTGGAAACCTATGCATGAAAGACGTTAATGAAGAATTGATATGTTCTGCTGAGGATTTAATTAAAGGTTCCTTTACTTTAGGCAAAAAATATTTTATTCTAACCAAAAACAAAGCTGGTAATCAATTTAAAAAAATATGCAAAAAATATCCAGAATGCACTGTTCATTGGTTAAAACAATACGAAAGAAATAAATTGTATTTGTTTTATTCCAATATTTCAAAAAATGCTGTAAACTTTGATTGGTATGAACAAGTTTTAAAAAATAAGGAACAGTTTTATATTGAAGAATCCTCCACCACATCATATTTAAATAACGAAACAGCAACAGAAGGTGTAATGCTTCAGCATTTTTTGGAGAGCAAATCTGTGCTAATTGCTGACAAGGCTGGGATGGGAAAATCAACTCTTTTAACAAGCTTGTTAGACCAGCAAACTCAACCAAAATGGATAATTCGAATTAACTTAATTTTATACAGGGCTCTACTTGATAAAGCTAACTGCGATTACTTTAATAATAAAAAGGCAATTAATGTTGCTTTCAAAAATGGAAATTATGAAGAATTAATTTTAAAAGCATTCCACGAAAATAATGATAAACTGGAACTTAATTTCGAAAACCACGTCTTTCAACATTTTTTTAAAAACAATAACATGTTAATTGTTTTTGATGGATTTGATGAAATTTGTCCTGAATATGAAGACTATGTTATGAAACTCATCAAGAAATTAAAGGACCAGCGTATTCAAGTTTGGATTACCACACGTCCAAAGTTTTGCAAAAAGTTGGAAGAAGAGTTATGCTGCTCTGCAAATATTTTGGAACCCTTTTCTGAAAAAGACCAGAATCAACTTTTACAAAATCTTTGGGGAGCAGAATGGAAAAGAAGATATGAAGAAGCCCTTGATAATGAAAAGTTATTTAAATATGCAAAAACATTGCTGGACAGATTTTTGGAAAAAATTGGAAAAAGGCATCAATTACAAATTGGTATTCCTCAACAAGTAAAAATGCTAGCAACCGTTTTTCAAGAAAATAAAGAGAAAAATGATATGCAAGGCTGCTTTGATTATTTAAAATCAAAAGATAATGGAACCCCAAAACTGCTTGACAAAGCCGATAACTTATATGAGTTATTCAAGGAATTTGTGCATATTAAGATTTCGAATTACTTAGCTGAAAAAAATGGTTGGGATTTGACAACGTCCGTTAGCAAAGAAATAATACAAAGAAAGTCTGTATGATAGCGAACATCAAGCTTATGGAATTCTTGGAATCCTCTCATTTAAAAATGATGGAACAAATAACTATTTTCCATCAAAAGCTGAACAAAGTATTGCTAAAAAATGGTTAAAAAGTTTCGATCGGAGTAAAAAAAATATTGGAATTATTGACTTAATTGTAAATGAGCAAGCCGTATTTAACCACTTCACATATACAGAATATTTTGCCGCTTGTTACTTAGAAGAAAAAGCGCTTGAAGAAGAAGTCGCAATGAATACTGTAATAGAAATTTTTAAAGTCGCAAATGATTTGCTGGATAAAGATGTTCCAGTATTTTATGACTGTTTTGCTAATTTGTTTTGTCCTTATGAAAAACAATATCAAATTTCTAAGCATTTAAATGGCCTTCCTCTTTTGAATTTTGTAATAGAGCATGGATATATGAATTGTATTAAAGTATTGTTAACTGGAAAAAATTTTAAGTCAAGCATGTTATCTGACTATAATATTTTACATTCTGCAGTTAAATCAAACGATTTGGATGTCTTTTTACTAGTTTTACTGTACACATATGGAATATTAAACAAGTGTCACGGCAGACAAAAAACAATATTTTTATTGTCAAAATTCCTAAATTCCGATTCTGGCTTAAGAAATGCTCCAAATATATTGTTCTTAAAAATTTTTGAGCATATATACGAAGAAACTCTATTGGTGACAAAAGAATTAAATACTGACATAGATATTAAATGGGCAATAAGTAGTTTATCAAGTGACTGTGATTGCCAAGTGATCAAAAATGAAAAAAGTTGCAGGAAACTTCTTGAAATGTTTTCATTTGCGACCAATGTTGATCTTTTTAAACAAATTAATAAAGAAACTATTAAATCAATCCTATCAGCAAAGACATTGGCCACTCTCATATATGGATACATGGATGGGCCATTACTTAAGGTAAAATATTTTCTGTTTAATCGTAAAAAAAAACATGAAGTGGGACACCAATCAATGGAGTCTATTATGATTTTCGAACTGCTTTAAAATATAATTTTACAAGTTTGTGATTTGGGGACCAATGCTCTCTGTAAAATAAAAAAATTTCTTTGATTATGTGGCAAAAATAGCCAAAGATCAAACGCTCTTTATTTCAAATCTCATGCAAACTTCAATTTTTAGATAGATATGTCTTAAGTTTCTGTTATAAGGATTTAAAATAGCAAAGTATTGTTGAATATGAAAAATTAACTTCAAAGTGCACTAAAAACGAAATTACACTGATTTCAAACAATAATTTAAAAAATAAACTTTCAGAAAAAATGTAATTCCCATATCACAGAAGATGAACGGATTGCTCTAGTGTCCTGTTTACAATCACATTTATCAAAGAGTAGAGATGAAACAATATTTCTGGAGCAAGTATTGATTGATGCTTTAGAACATGATTATTTCCAACTTTTTCTGCAAACTATTAAACTGTTTCCTGAGTCGCATTATTTTTTTGAAATGGATGACGAGGCATATAGTTATTTGCTAGGTTTGGCGTGTGAAAAAGAAAATTTTGAAGTTTTCAAAGCTTTGTTTTCATGCTATGATTCAGCCCATTTTCAAAACGATGAAGATGACACTTTACTTCACTTAGCAGTGCGTAACAGAGCACTTTTAAATATTATTGAATTTCTTATGACGAATGGACACAACAAAGTGGATTTGAAGAATAGGGAATATACAAATTCAGAAACGCCTTTATCATTAGCATTCAAGGAAGATGCTGATAATGATGTAATTGAATACTTGCTTGAAAGCACTACAGACTTATATCGTCTTTTCGAGCTTAAAGATTATGCAACCGATCGTGTCATTAAAAAATTAGTTATACAAGCTATACACCGACTTGATCCCGATGCAGAAGTAAGTGACAGTAGTAGCGAAGATTCTGATGAAAGTATTGAAGAAGAAGCAGACGATTCTAGCAATGCATGCTCAGACAAAAGTGATGATGAATCAGATAAAAATATTTATGAAGTGATCTACCATCAAATCTAAATTTAAATGAATCTTAATAAATTATTCTACATTTACTGAAACATAGTAAGGTGTGCTATTTTTTAATATGTTTCTGCCCTTTTTTATAGTCACAAAAAACGATTTTTTCAACAAATTATTTTATAAAAAATAAAAAAAATAACAAAACAGTTTTCTCAAAATTGTTAATTAAAGTATCATAATTATGTAAAAATTTTTTAGGTTTGCAGCACTCGCAGTTTTAATAACAACAAAGCCAATAATTTTAACAGAATATTTTATACTCTTCTTTAATTTTTATTTTTATGATACATTTGCGTGTAGCATTTTTTTCAATTTTTTAATAAATGAAATTTTATAAATTATGGGTTGTTGTATATTTTCTTTACTGAAGTTGACATGCTTTGGCATTTTGACGATTTTTTATCTTGTTTGAGATTTTTTTTGCACAGATTTTGCTAGCATCTACAAAAACTAATATCTCGATTAAAATGTTAGCAATTGATATATAATAAAAGTCAAGTGATTTCTTTTTTTCTAAATGTTTCTAATGCAATGCTACTAGTTTATTATCGAAAGAAAAAAACCCGTTGCATTGACGTCATTTTTAGACATGCTGTGTTGTTGCAAAAAAAAGATCTGATCAACTGACGCTGTCTCGGGCAAACATATACCTGTTTTGTTTGTCCTTGTCTATTTTTAGTACACTCTTCATCTCCACATACACACCAAAATTTGTTTTATAGTTAAAATTAATGAAAAATTTTTTTTATCTAACATTTCTTGCAATAATAGATTAAAATTGATTGTTTCAGAAAAAATACGATTATGGTTTTCTTTAGATAAATACTTGGATGATAAAATTTTTCTTCTTAAAAATCCACTTGATGCCCCAGCTAAAAAGGTTTGTTCAATGATAACTGAATTAAGTGAACTCTAATATCATTCGTTTAACATTCACTTGTCAAATTATTTTACTACAGTCGAACCTCGATTTTACATCTCTGTTTTGCGATCCCTTCAATGCAAAATCACTGTAAATGGACCTCGATTTTATGTCTATCTCTTCGTTTTATCGCGGTCCCTTGAAAGACGTAAAATTGAGGTTCGACTGTATTTGTGGTTTTAGATTTCAAAACTCCACTATTACTACCTTCAAAAACTATTATTTGCAATATTAGCAACGTTTTCTTTTTGTTGTAAAAATATAGTTTTCTCAGGATTTTTTTCTATTTTTATGATATCTGTTAATTATTTGTTATGTTTATCGGTATTATAAATGCTTATCAAGACATAATTATTGTCTACCTGTAATTGACAATTATTAAACAGAGACAATCAAAACAGAAGTTAACCACAACAAATTGCAATTATATTTTTTATTCGTCAAATAAAATATTGTTGTCATATGATTTTTTTCTTTTTCATCCGATTTAAATTTTTATTGCAACAAATAAAAATAACCCATTGCATTGACATCATTTCTATACATGCTGCGTTGTTGCAAAAAAAAAGAAAAAATATAATAACGGTCACAGCAGCTGATCATTTTTGACCCAAGCATTTGCATTGCCATTTCTTGTCTATTTTTAGTACACACTACATTCACTTGTATATGCTAAAATCCATTTTTATGTTAAAATACAATTATTATAATTTTTTATATAACTTTGTTTTATTTGTTGAAGTATTTTCGTTGCACGGTTTTGTTAACAGTTTGTTTTAGAAAATGTGTACATGGTTTTCTTTGAAGAATTATTTGGATGACAAAATTTCTCTCAAAAATTCACTTGATGCTCCAGCTAAAAAGGTTTGTTCAATTAATAGTTGCATTAACAAATTTGCATATCTCTTATCCAGCGTTTAATCAATATATTACTCTACATTTTGTGGTTTCAGGTTTCAAGGCTTCATTACTACAAACTTCAAACATTATTATTTGCCATATTAGCAATGTTTTGCTTTATGGTGCATTTATCCAACGATTATGTCTACCAGCCAAAAAAGGATTACCTTCCCATTGAATATGTTGATCCATGCGATTTACCAAATATTATTCCAGTTAATGAATATATAAAGCTTAAAGCAAATTTTACAAAAGCTACAAAAGTAAACTTTTTTATCTTGTAAAAATATATTTAACAAAGATGTGTATTTCAGGGCCTTGAAGCGCTTAACACAATTGTTGACTTTGATCTGCCATCAAATTTTTCCTTACTTTTATTAAAGAAAAAACAACTCATCGCCAGCACATACAGTACCCTCGAAGCAGAATTCAACTATCAAGAATCTCATCGATCTGCATGTTACACAAAAAATGTTAAAGATTTTTTCAGGAGTTTAGAACAACTTGATCACGGTTTTCTTTATGGATATTTTGTTGTAGTAACACTTCTTTTAGGATACATTGTTAAGTGCTTCATTGAGTTAACTGGATGTCATTTATCTGTTGAAGAAAAAAAATCATATTTCTCACTTCTTTTTTGGGCTGATGTATTAGTTTTGTTTAATGCCTTGCTAGGTGTGATTGCTGTAATAGATATATTTTATCCTTTAGCTAATAATGATAAGTATTTTAAAGAATTTCCATTGTAAATCATAGAAAATTAGACCAGATCAAATTCTAAACTGCACTAATAGTTTACATAAATGGCTTTGCATATGTTCTAGTTTAGCTGAATTCTTCAGCTTCCATGTTTTTCGTAAAGGTGTTCCTAACTACGCAGATTTTTTGTTTTTTCTTTTTTGGGTTAACTTGTCAAGTCGCCTTTCTGTCATTCTTATTAAAACAAATATTCTCATTTGTTACTCTACCTCAAAATTTCCTTTGCCATATATTTTTTATGTACAAAACATTTTTTCAATAAACTTTTTCTAACACGTTAATTTGTTGTTTTAGCTGTAAAAGCTTAACATTACCGTTACCACAAAAAAACATTTTACGTAAACAAATTTTATACATTCATTAACTCAGAAACCATTGCATTATCATACTTTAAGTATAATAGCACTTTTCAAAAAAATTCAAGGTTAAAATTTTGTTTATCAAAATGTCAATAGACGACTGCATGAATAAAAAGTCAAAAACAAGAAAAAAGCGAGCAGCAAGCATCTTTTTTTCTTCTTTTCTCTGCTAAAAGAAATGTTGCAAAAATAGTGAAAGAAAAAAATATTCTAAAGGCTGGCAATAATAACACTTTATCGATTTTTCCTTCACTTTTTTTCCTTCTTTTTTTACTGCCGCAAAAAAAATATTTTTAGCAGTTTTTTTATTCCTGGCGAGTGTTTGTTGTTTTTTTTGTTTTTACAAAAATTGTATTTATTTGCTTACAAGCTTTTTTTGTAGTTAAAAATGTCGTCGCTGCTAATTAGCAATGAAGAGCTGGATGAAAATGGATATCCACAAATTTATTCAAATAATGTAAATAGAGTATGTTTATTTGTGGTATTTTGTTTAGATTTTTTCCAAAAACTGTTCTTTCCACTAATTTTTTCAGACGGAAATTTTTTTTGGAAGGATATTAACTAAATACATTTTTTTTTCGTTTGATTTTGTTTACCATCAATCTTTTTATGGGAGGGATTTTTTGTAAAATGTGAGTAACATTAAAATTTGTTCTTCGAAAGTTTTGTTACTGTCAAAAATGAAAAACTACTTCTTTTTTTTAAAAAAGAAAGTAACAATAATTTTTGTTACTATCATCATTTTTGCTAAGAATATGCAAATTTTCACTAATTAATTTTTTAGCAACCCTTTCCACATCGATACAAAATTGAAGGAGCTTTAACTGTCCTAGGACTGCTATTTATTGGAATGATATTTTGTGTTACAAAATTTATTGTAACACCATTAGAATCACATTATCCAAATAAGTATTTGGATCCATGCAATGTTCCAAATGTTACATCCGTGAAATCTTATTATAAGCTACAATACAGTGTTGATGAACTTCAAAGGGTTAGTTGTTTTTAATGTTTCGTAACTCAGCTAGTATCAGCTTATAACAGTGACTATAGTAAGTGCAAGATCTACTCTACTAGTTATTGTTAAGCAAAAACTTGAGCAACAAATAGAACAATTTTGACCTTTTTTTGAAACATAATGTTTTTCGGTTGGGGTTGTGCAAACTTTTTTTTTCCTCATAAATTCTATTTTCAGAAAATCAATGGTATTGATGCTGTCATCACACTTGATGTTCCACAAGAATTCTCCAAACTTCTCTTAGATAAACGAAGATCTCTCAATGATGATTACAACACAAAAATCGCAAAACTTAATTACCAAAAACAACACCGTTCCAAATGTTATGAAACAAATATTAAACATTACTTCAGTGAAATTCATGATCTTCGAAATTTAATTGAAGCTTTATATTTGGTTGGGGCAGGAGTTTGTATGTTTCTTGTCAGTCATTACATCAAAGAAGCAATGAAAAATGATTTAACTCCAGAACAAACAAAATTTTATGATGATTATAAATATGGTCTAAAATTTTTGTCAATTCTTCATGTACTTTTTGTCATGATTTTTATCTTGGATCTCTTTTATTTTATCAAAGTTGAAAAAGCTTTTAAGAAAACTTTTCCATTGTTTGATAAGGTTTTTAGCGATGATATTCCAATGATTTGAGATGTTTTTAAT